>JAHWFP010176990.1:111998-128068 GCA_023313725.1 Lithobius niger
AAAACAGACCTACTACAATACCGGGTCTGCCTTCAACGAAACCTTTTCGAAGTAGACGATGCCTACCCCTACCTACACGGGGGCTGTAGTCATCATGAATGAAAAATTTTATTTATTTTTTACTGGTCGGTTGTACTGCCACACAGAGGCAGTCTAAATGGAGAAATGTTTATTCGTCTTCGGAAACTTTCCCAATACCGGGTCTGCCTTCAACGAAACCTTTCCGAAGTAGACGATGCCTACCCCTACCTACACGGGGGCTGTAGTCATCATGAATGAAAAATTTTATTTATTTTTTACTGGTCGGTTGTACTGCCACACAGAGGCAATCTAAATGGAGAAATGTTTTTCGCTTTAGTGCAACTACAGTATGGCTTCTACATTAAAAAAAATATTTTGTAATTCTGTGACAACCCTCCTTTAAGTTTGCAGAGTTAAAAAATCTCAATTCATTCGAAATTCGACATTGATTTAGACATTCCAGCTGTAATACAGCCATTTTAACCAGAAAATTCCAGGTACGATTAACTGCAGGATATTCTAGAAAATAAATGTCACACAAGTCAAATGAAGCGTGAAATAAACCTAAAATACAATAGCTTGGATTTTCAACAAAAAAAAAACACTAAATGGGCCATGACATTTCAGGCATTGAAAACTACATTTCACATCCAGGGAAGCAAAGCAATTAGATTTATTTCAAACTGAGCTAAATGGGTTTCCCACACATGTCATTTCACGTGAAGAACACATGCTTCCGCCATGTCTCGAAGCCAACTTGCATCAATCATACGTCAATAATGCATCCTTTTCCTGCATACAAAAAGTATTTGCACGCCAACATTGCCTCATTTTTGCAGCTGTGTTATCACGGGAAAATGTAAGTAGTACGACCAGATTTTTTTTGGTATGGGTGGCTTGTTAATTATGGCACAGTTCGAAAAAGCAACTTCATTTGTACACCTGATTGCTTTGCCATTACTCCGTGCTACCAATCACAAATTCGGCACGAGGCGTACATTCCCACAGTCCTCAACCACACCAGGGTTGAATCCTCCTACCAATGCCTTATTTTACAAATTATGCTACGAATGATTATATGAATACCTGCCTTATACTACGAATTATTCTACGAATGCCTGTTATGCTACAAATCATTATACGAATGCCTTCCTTATACTACGAATTATTCTACTACGAATTATTCAATCAACTGCAGCGTGGTTTGAGCACTATTATTTACAAAATGCTACGCAGTCTTGTTACATCTTCTGTGGATTCGGCTCACGAGGCGTGCATCCTTTCAGCGTGGAATCTGTGGTTTGCGGAGCGACTCGGTCACAATTTTCAAGCCACCTCAGCTGGTTACATACTGCCCGGAGTCGCATTATTTTTTTTGTTTGTTCGTCCTGTTCTTTAATTGTTATAACACGGGTGATTCGGAGTTAGTTTATCGCCGATGGGTGTACGGTAATTCTCGCGTGGAGGTGCCGTTAGTTCCATCGTAGGTTAACTAATACGTCCGAAAAAGCCGTGGCCTGGCACAAGTTTTAATGGGCTTAAAAAAACCGTTTTTTCGTGAAGCATTTTTTCGGGAGAGAAAATGCGACGTATGATAATTCGGAAAAATAGTCGACACCTATGAACTTGAGGCACGTTGTATTTGTTTGTTGTTTGTTTGTTTGTCCTCCCCCCTCATTGTCCTTCCCCTTCATTTCATTTCATTTCATTTCATCTCATCTCATCTCATTTCATTTCATTTCATGTCATTTCATTTCATCTCATTTCATTTCATTTCCTCTTTCCCTTACCACCGACTGTTTTTCGAGAATGAAAGGGTAGCAAATGGAACAATGTATCTTACTAGCCTAAGAAATATTATTGCGTTTAACTGCCTGCTCTGCATCATTTTCCAGTGGGGACCGCATGTTGGTTTGTCGTGTAATGAAGTTTGTGCAATTTAGGGCTAGCTATTTTGACACAAACGTAAACTACAAGATTGCTTATGTGGAATATATTTAAAAAAAAAACCCGCATCGATTATGCCGCTGTGGCCCGACCTCGCTGCAGTGCTGATAAAACCTTCCCGACCTAGGTTTTCTCAGGCAGTGTTCCTGAGTATAGTCTTCCCGTCCTAGGCTATACTTTTTGGATTAAGTAAAAAAAGCGTTGGAAAACCTCCTATACTACGATATGTCCCGCTTAGTGCCCACAAGGTCAAAATAAAAAAAAAAAACGTGGGCCTAAGCGGGACATTAGGAGGATTCCAGAAAATGACCTTGACCTACATTCTACTTAAAAAAATATGGACACTTGCAAAATTAAGTATGAAATATGCAATAGCTTATCTACCAATTTAGTAAGTTTATAAACACAAAAACACTTATTTATGTTTCCCCTAGTAATATAGATTTTTTTATTTTGAAGCATTTTGGGTAAATATTAATCCACGAAGATTAATTTCTCATGTGCTTCCGTTCCCTTTGCCCAAAACAATACACCCCACATTTTAGAGCTATGCCAAAGCGAGATATTTTAGTGAAACCAGAATGACACAAACCCATGGGGGGGGGGGGACAGCGGTCAGTAACTTCTGTACCACACCAGATACAAACTGCAAGTTTGTATAGTTTGTATCTGGTGCGGTTTACAACCCAAACTAATTGTCACCAAGAAATCAATAGAATCGAAAAATGAAAGTGCTCAGTGCACTAAGTGCCATCTATTGAGAGTTTGAATAGCTGAAACAGAGCTCCATCTATCCAATCTATCCAAGTGCCATCTATTGAGAGTTTGAATAAAATAGACAAAACAGCAAACCACTGAATGCTATCTGTGTAATAACTACAGCTGAAACATAGCTCCATTTATTGAGAGAACTGTAATACACCTAACTAACTTAGTGATCAGTACTATGCAGCAGTAAATGAAGTGCCATCTATTGAGAGTTTGAATAAAATACACAAATTGAAACTGAATGCTATCTGAGTAAAAACTACAGCTGAAACATAGCTCCATCTATTGAGAGAACTGTAATACACTTAACTGAATGCTGTGAGCAACAGTTTCTATCACTGAACATAGCGTGCCATCTATTGGGCACAAATCAAATCAACTCCATCTATTGAGAGAACTGTAATACACTTAACTAACTGAATGCTGTGAGCAACAATTTCTATCACTGAACATAGAGCACCATCTATTAACACAAATCAAATCAAACAAAAAATTAATAAAACAAAAGGCTGAATGTGCATATATCACTGAAAATACCACTGGCTCCATCTATTGACTTCGAATCGAAACATACAAAACGAACTGTATGCTGTGGGCAACAATTCCTATCACTGAACATAGAGTGCCATCTATTGGAATCAAATCAAACGACAAATTAATAAAGGCTGAATATGCATCCAACTCAGGTATTCAGAATGACACTTTTTACCAAGTGCTGAATCAAAAGTAAGTAAGCCTCCTACACACAGACAGTGTAGTGTCTTTTCTGGTTCAGTTTTCGATGTGGCAGAGAGCGTCGTCGTCCTGTTTTTGGTGGTTGTTTTCACGAATCTCTGTAAGACTTTTCAACAATTCCGTCCATTCAATATAGTCCAGTTGAACTAAGCTCTGGGGATTTTCCTTTCGTTATAAAAGTACAATACTCACAGAGTCTTATGCCCGTTGTGTTTGATACGTATTCTTTTTGCACCTCCGACTTGGAAGGCATTTAATTTCGAATCCAGAGCAGTTTCTAAAAGAGCGTTAAATTGCTGCATCAGAACAGCTTTAGCGGCGTCACTGATAAACAGATCCATGAGAATGTGGAAGTGGTGCACGGTGGCAAGGAGAGCATCTTCGTTGTTGTCATCTGACATGCTTGACTTCCACTGGCGGTGCAATGCTGCATTTATTTGTTCACTCTGGTTGTAGATATTGGCGAACACTTTCGAGTTCAGAGTGGTTTGAGCAGAACCACATTTCAAAGTTATAATTTCTTCATCGGAGTCGGAGGGATTAACGATCAAATTTGCCCTGCGGCTTAAAGCATAAACTGCGGGTTTGGCCATTGTCTCCTTTAAAAATAAAATAAAATACAAGTAATGTTGGGTGCGTTTTCTTTTCATTCAGTCGTCCACTTTGCAATAAATTTCTAGCAGGTGATGCCCGGCCGGTGCCACATTTTCGTTTGCAGCGGTCAATATCTGCCCCGTTTGAATTTCTAAAGGCATTGCCTCGTAGCTTGCTACGCTGGCTGTTTCCCCCGCCTGATTGAGTATGGAAACAGGTGCTTTCCCAGTCTAGACAAAGATACTTGAAATGCGTTATTTATCCTAGCCGCAATGAGAATGGTTTTAAGTATTCGACCTGGTTGACTTATTACGTAGTATTTCAAACCGTTGTCGGCCAGCTATTTCACGTTATCCCTAGTTTCTAGATTGCTTCAAAACGAGTAGATACGTCTGTAGGGTTGACTTCTGAGCTTCTTATCAACTAGACGATCGACGTATCTTTTTGTGGAGGCATCGCTGTCGTTTGTGGGTTTATTTAAATTCGTAAGTTTTTTCCATTAATGCTCAGATTCCCGTCCCCATCTAAACTCAGTCCTAGGTCCGTTTTCAGGTATCCAAGAGTTAGGGCGTTTTCAATTTTGTTATTTTTTGCATTGAATGGCAGATTGGGTCCCGCTCGACTCAAGAAATTATCCACTCCAACGATGGAGGGTGGCGGCAGAGGAGAGGTAAACTTGGGATGCTTCACATTTCCAAATTTATCGACTTTCATGACTTCTTTTTCAGCGTGTGAATAACTTGAAAAAAATTCTCCCCTCTCGACAATCCTCGTAGAACGAATAAACAATATTGATCGCACAGAACCTCATGTGCTTCTTGAACTCTCACGTGATTCGTTATAGGTTTGCCGAGATATCTCTGGACTTCTAAGGGTGCACTCAAACCAAACGAATCGAAGAAGTATGAACAAAATGGGCCTTTACTGTAATACACAACCCAATGTGTACCTTCTCCTCCGCTTGAGTCTTGCAAATTAACTATTCCACTCTCTCCATTTGCCCAACGTCGTTGTGGAAGCAAGTCTTTAGTAAATGTACCTCTGAAATTGGTAATTCCGAGTTTCTTGGTGTATCTGTTCAAATCCACATTTGTCATAGGTCTGTTTAAAGATACCCCTGCTTCAGAAAGAATCCTTTCCCACGAGCTTTGCCGTTGGTAGTTTTTCGTCTTTTTTTTGACAGTGTTTTTTTAATTCCCGTTCCTTTTCTGAGTGCCAGAGCTTCCATCGCTGTATTGTGTCTCTTAAACTCTTGTACCTGTCTAGAATTATTCTTTGCAGCATTGACGCTTCTGGCGATCGCTGCTGCACCTGTGGCGGTTGAGCCAAGCGCTGCCAACACCAGCAAAAGTAACGCTGGTTGAATTCTTCCCTTCTTCAGTTGTGTACGAGAAAGTTTCAGATGTAAACCTTTCCCCGTCTTGCGTGTCTTATGAATTCTGTCGAGTTGAGCTTGAGTGACTGGTAATTTCGAGGTGCCTCTGTTCAACTGAGAGTTTCTAAGCCGAAGTTGTACCGTTTTTTCTTTCTTGATCTGATGTAATATGCGTTTCTTTTGGTTGGCACTCAGAGACACTCCGGTGGTTGTATACATAACTCTAGTTTAGGAAAAAAAATAAAAATAAATAAGAAGTCACACATCAACTTCGACGTTATTTCGGTCTAATCTAGAGTACATTATGCGATCGCTTATGATTAGAGCCCATGCTTTCGTATTTGCCGGTACCTGAGCTCCAAATCTCATTTTTATCTGCACGTCAATTACCGCCGACTTCAGCCGCTCGTTTTGTTTGCTTACATCGATCACAATTAAAGGAACATTCTTGCTAAATGTGGATGATTCGAACGCGGGCCCAGCCGACAGCAATCCTCTGCCGTAGTAATGTCATCTGAAGTTAACAATCATCTGATAGACATGAAAAATGTCTCCTTGGCTAAAATTTGAATTTTAATCTAAAAAGGATAACGTTCCGAATTTAAAGTCACGTGAACGTCATTGAAACTACAGTGGTCAAAGACGGCAGAGTATTTTTTTTGGTCGTTTTCTCTGTCTGTTTGAAAACCCACGATGATCCAACGAGGTCGTTCCGTAGCGCTGGTACTAATAAGACGCCAAGTGGGCGTTGTTGATGTAGGTAGATCCAATTGATCGGAATGCCAATGTCTAAAGGCTAACGGCACGCTCGTGCCAGAATCGATCAACTTGTACAACCTATTTTTCTGTACGTCAGAGAGGGTTACGTGAGGAAGAAACCAGCTCACGTGCACTAGAACTATCTTGCCGACACCGACCCCCGTGTCTTTAAATATGGCGTTGTTATCCACAGATCGCATCAAAATGAGAGTTTGACGAATGCCGTATAAAATCTTGGTATAATCCTCCATGAAACCGAGGAGGTGAGACAAGGGTACAGCGAATGTAAAACTGCCTCTGGGAGAATGACTGAAGAGAAGGTTTCGCTTGTGCTTGAATATGGCATTACTGTCAGGATCTGCTGACCTAGCGTTGTTGCTGTCAAGAAACCAACCCCTGTTGGCGAGTTCGGCTTGGTCTTCAGGTCCATAACTAACAATTCCTTTCATCGTGCTTTGATCCCAGGAAAGTTAAGTTGATCTACTGTTTTGTCACTTATTTGATACTGTATGTGAGAGAAAAGGAATGCCACGACATTATTGACCACAGTTATCTTATCTGTGGCAGCATAAGAACTGCCGTCTGTGCTTTTAAGGAGAGATCCCTTAACGTGAAGGTAACTCTGGTGAGGATGAGTGAAAAGGTCCTGATTTTGCAGCGTGATTCCTATTTCCGAATTAACCTGGTTCAAGTTCGTCCCGACTATCGGAGAATATTCGTGAAAATTTTATTCGACTACCGATTCGTCAACGACAAAAGGCTCAGTCACGTTTAGGTAATATTTGTTCGTTTCCATTCTGAGAGAGGATTAGTCTCTCCACGAATTCAAAGTTAGCGGGACTGAGGAATTGACGCCTTCTCGATCGGTAGGTTTCGTTTCCCTTTAGAGGTAATGTGGACTGTGGCGGATTGTAGGGCGGTGGGTCATCGGCAGTTACTTTCAGTTTAATAAATTTGAGCGGCATAAATTTAGGTAATTGTTTTTAGTTTTTTCTTTCGCAAATGTAACCTCATAGTCAAAGTTTTCCTACGAGCTTAAGCGGTCTATCGGCTTGATCTGTCAGCTACACGCGCAGCCACACGCGCCACACGCGCATAGAGTGAATAATATTTTTCGTAACAGGTAGATACACCAAATTGTGCAGGGACTGAACAATCTTGTAGGCGGGAGGGACAGTAGGAAAGAACAAAGAAAAGGTCGGTTGCGATGATCAGTTCACGTAAGAACTCGAAACCAGGTCGCAATGTACCAGTATGCTATTTACATTTATTATGTTGACAGTGTTTGGTCCGATGTATTCCCCAAATTCGTAAGTCTTAGCTTCGAAACCAAAAATCTTTCTGATACTGGATGGTTTAGAAAAATCAACCTTATATCTCTTGTCAGTAATAGTTAGTTCGCACTTTAGAGTGTTTACGTTGCCATTTAATAGAACGTAGGAAACGTTATTAGTCTCGTCCCAATGCTTGCTCTTTTTGAATTTTCTGTAAATGATGTTTATAATTTCGTCTAATTCATAACAACCTTCTGAGACGACGATTTTAGTACAGGTGTTACCGCCTTCCGTGCTGTAAGCGAAAGAGTCGGTCACGTCCTCTATAACATTAGGAATGGAGTTGTAAGTTTCAAGATTGACTAGAGCCAACTCGTGAGCGCCTTCCAATATCAACGGGGAAGGAAAACTGGTCACAAAGTCAGTTTTATCAGAGGAAAGTATGACCGACATATTTTTAGTTTAATACATTAGTTAACATCTAACGAATTCACCGATCAGTTTTTGGTACTCTCCATCGGACAGCAATGCTTTGCTCCGCATTTCTGTGAAAATGTGAATGGATTCTTTGTCCAGAGAATTATTGCCAGCCTCTGTAGAGGCTCTGAGGAGCTTTAGTCTTTCGCACAAGTCATTCGGATCTCTAAAGAACCGGTATCCTTCCCTATAACCTCGGCAGGTCTGCCCCAAACGAGGTTTTATAATAGTCGTGTACTTGAAACCGGCGCTGGACTTCAGTCTTCTCGTACTGTCATCATTGTTGTGATATATGGCTTTACTCCTCTTAAGAATATCGTGGTAGTTCAGAAGGCTGGCATCTCCGTCTGGTGGCTTCGAAGGGTTTTTCAACATAACCAACTGCCACAAATTGTCCGTCCCTTCATACTTTTTTCCTCCCATGATCAAGTCGTCGTCTTGAAATTGTACCCCATTGCACCAATTATGTAATGTTTAGCCTCCGGGTCGTATCGCATGCCAAAAGTGGGGTCGGTCAGAGTCTCTCGAGTGGCAAACATGCTTAGATACTTGGTAGCTAGCGGACCGAGTCAGACTGTGGAATTGCCGAGTAAAGAGGCCTCTTCCATTTGTCTCCTACAAGCCCCTGGCGTGAGGGCAAGTGACATGTCGGAGGGCGCGTCAGGTAATGCACCCATGGAATTGGAGAGTCATCTCCTGGCACCCACGTGAAACTGTATCTCACCATCGTCACTGTCTATATTCTCGTCTTCAGTATCGACGCTGCCCGTTGCCGCTTCCAAAGCTTTCTGAATGTGCTCTAACCGTTTCCCGTGATATTTTTCTTGTTTCTTCTGTCCAGCCTCTAGAGCCAACAGTTCTTTGATTTGTTGTTGACGCTGAGCCGAAGCCTCACTTCCCTGTAGCATCTACATTTTAGTCTGGTCTACTATAGGATCAACTACTGATTTGAATATCTTTTGCAAATGTTCAGATTCTGTCTGCTTTTCCAGTTTTATATTTTGAAATTTTTGTTTCAGACGCTTTTTTAGAGCCTCGTACTGAACGACCGCTTTCTGGGGTTTGCTTCTCCTATTTTTAGTTTTAGAAGACAGGACGGTTTAGTAATTTATAAAATAATGTTTAAGTCAACAAACGTTAATGTCAACAAAGACCTTCAGCAGACACGTCGATGTTAGTCGAGCATTCTTCTATATCTTCGATCCAAGGGTTTAGTTTTATCGATGAGTAAGAATCCGTACGGAACAGAGTTCCAAACCTCACCACACATGCGACGAAATTTGTCGAAAATCATGTCACCACTAACACGTGGTTATTGAAGACATGTTTGAGGTTTGCTTCATCTTGCCTGAAGAGAATTATAATGTTGGAATTATCTCGGATAACTCTCTTGGGTATCCTGCTGTAAGTCTGACATAAATAAAAGATCAAGGCGTACGCATGCCTGCCGTAGGCAAAATAGCGTTCGATTCTATCTTGTTTCTCAATCATGAAATCGTCCAATAAAATTACCGTTTTGCCACATGGCAGTTCTTCTGGTGGTGGGATATCTTCGTTGTTGGAACAAAAGGTAGCTACGCCCGGACATATTTCCTCGAAAGCTCTCCTGAGATGGAAATATTTCTTTTGAAATAAAGACTTGGAGTACACGTGCAGGCTGTTGTAGTTCAACCAACCTGGATTGCAAATGAAATTTATAACTAAATTGGTCTTTCCACTACCGGCAGGGCCGCAAATGATGCATCTAACGTCCTCTGGTAAATTTAGTAAATTACCAGTCGATGGTCGCTTATTGACATCGGCTATGTCATAATTTAACACGTTCATCTTTCAGCTGCTTTAAGAAAAAATGGTATTTTGATAAATTCTCTAAAAAACTAGTATCTAAAATACCTTTTCATTCTCATTTTATAAATAAACAGAGATGTACTGCCTCAAATGCAGAAGAGTTACAGCCAGTAAAAATGTCAGGCACCTTGTGACTAAGAAATATCGACAACTGCTGAAGGGCGAGTGTAAAGTGTGCCGCACGAGGAAAGCAGAGCAGAGGCTTTGGATTGTTGAACAGCGCAATAGACAAGTTGCCGGTGGAACTTCACATTCCGGGATACAACTATTGCTGTCCGGGAACAAAACTGAACAAGAGACTGAACAGAGGTGACGCTGCTATCAATTCTCTGGACGAGGCCTGCAAACAGCACGACGTCGAATACTCTGCCAAACCAGACTTGGAACGAAGGCACGAAGCTGATAGAAAGTTGGCCTCCGATGCAGTAAAAGTAGCAAAATCTAGCAAAACTGGTATGAAAAAGAAGTTGGCAGCAACTGCCGTTGCCTCAGCTATGAAAACCAAAGTAAAGTTGGGAATGGGAATTAAAAAAAATGATCAAATGGAAACTTTAGTGGAGGAGCTGCACAAGCTAGCTAGGCGAAACTTTCCGAGGAGGCGCGTTATTAGCTACGGGATAGGTGATTTAATTCAAGTGGCCCTGGTGGAGATGATACCTTACGCGGAACAAAACAAAAATTACAAATACTTGCTGACTGCCATCGATGTATTCCTAAATACGCTTGGGCCGTCCCTGTGAAATCGAAGAACGCCGTGGATGTCACTGGTGCTTTTAACGAAATATTAATCATGATGTCTAATCCCCTTAAAGATCTACAAAGCGATGAGGGCAAGGAATACTATAATAAAGATTTCACCACAAAATAAACCACTATTCGACTAAGTCAGAACTCAAGGCGAGCGTAGTAGAACGCCTAAATCGCACATTGAAGTCGAACTTGTGGAAACGGTTCACTCTGCGAGGTAACCACAAGTGGATAGACATTATAGATGAAATTGTCAAAGAATACAACGACAGAGTTCATTCTACCATTAAAATGAAACCATCCGAAGTAACTAAACGTGATGAACTGTAGATCAGAAACATATTGCTGAAAAAGAGCCCTTCCAAAAAGAAGAAGAATAGTTTCAAAGTCGGGGATTTAGTAAGAGTGACAACGGCATATCTGAATTCGACAAGAGATATTTGCAAAACTTTACCAACGAACTGTTCGAGGTGAGTGAAGTCAGAAAAACTCGACCGACTTGCTACAGGTTGGTCGACCAACTGGGTAGTAAAATCGAAGGCACTTTTTACGAGCAAGAGTTGTAGAAAACTAACGTGCCGGATCTGTTTTTAGTCGAAGAGATTCTAAAGACTAAAAAAGTGGGTTGGAAAACTCGTTACCTCGTCAGGTGGAAAGGCTACGACGAGCGCTTCGACAGTTGGCTTGACGAAAAGCCAGTTGTTCTAGGAAAATAACAACAAATTTTTCCTATTTTTATTTATATTATTAAACTGAGACCAGGACGTTGAAATTATTACTGTTCATGTTATTTATATTATTAAACACGCGATGGAAAAAACAAACTTTACCTGCGTTTACTGCGCTCAAACGTATCCTACCCGAGAAAGACTGATACAACACCTCGTAGAGACACACAGGGATATTTATCCACCCGAGTGCAATTGCTTCGAGAGGGTGTTGGGCTGTACAGACGATCCCATCCTCTGTGAGCAAGGACTCGAACACAGAAAGTTCATGAAAGCTGTGCAGGCTGTAGACTCGTTGTACCTTTTAATGTTGATGCGAAGAGGTATAGACGCACTACTGTACGAATGTCTTCGGCAATTGGTGACTTTCAGAGCTCAAATTGGTTTAGGAGTGAGTTTTGTTCGAAATGGCCAAGAAATACCGACTGGATTTCAGTCCCGCTACTCCCCAATCTATAATCCATTAGATATTCCAAAGTTACTGGACGCAGCTTATGCTAAAATCCAATGTTCCATCGATGAATTCACCGAAAAAGGGAGTGGTTGGGTGATAAATCGCTCCTACGAACTCACAATCCGAGTAACGAAAATCTACCCGCTCAGACCGGGCTCTTACATTCCTTTGCCAGCAAAATTAAAAAAGAAGTGGAAGTTGTAGTTAATGTTCAAAATTTCACAGACCACAAGTGCTTCTTGTATTCAATTCTGGCTGCCAAACACAAATTAAGCATAGTGAATCCGAAAGAATACGAAGTATATGTGAGAATGGTAAATTGTTTGATGCTGGACTTTCCAACGCGGCTGGATCACATTGACACATTCGAGATGGCCAACAATCATTTATCGATCAATGTGATTGCTTATATCAAAGAGAACGGGTTGCATCCCCTTCGTGTGAGCACGAATTTTAAAGGCCAACCCGTAGATCTTCTTTTAATTACCGACGGATCGACAAATTTTCACTACGGCGCCATCGTGGATTGTGACCAATTTCTCAGACACCAGGGATCGGGAAGCAACCCGAAAAATTGCTGTCGAAATTGTTTCGCCGCTTATGGAAAGGCATCGCTGAGAGACAAACACAAACTAGACTGTGCAAGAACCAATCCATCACCTCAAGCACTCAAATTCTTAAAACCGGGCGAAAACATTTTGAAGTTTGAAGCTTTCAATAGAAGAAATATTCACCCCAAAATCATATACGCCGATTCGAGTGCCTTCTGAAACCCGTTCCTTCCTCTAACAGCTCCGGGAAGAAATTCAACCACCATCAACCTTGCAGCTTCGGCTACGTCATGGTGGGGCCTGGAAACTTTAAAGGAACTGCTTATTACCTGGGAGAGGATGCCGTTGAACAATTCCTTGATCAGTTAGTGATTGAAGCATGCGAGTAGGACGAAACATTAAAAGAGTCCAACCACTATGCCTCACTCCGGTCCAAGAGACTGATTTTAACCACGCTGTAGACTGCATCTACTGCAAAAAGCTATTCGGTTCAAGAGACGACAAAGTCCGGGATCACTGCCATGTTACCGGCCATAACAGAGGAGCTTCTCACTCAGTTGTAATCTGTATGCCAGAGTGCGCACCACGATCCCCGTGGTATTTCACTGCCTCGAAGCTTACGATATGCATCTACCGGTAAGAGCGGTGCACAAGTTTCCGAAAAAAGTAGAAGTCCTCGCAAGAATACGGAAAGGTTCATGAGCATGACCATCACCGTTGAAACGGGATGGGATGAAAAGAAAAAAAAGAGGTACATTCGGCTTAAGTTCGTAGACAGCTATAATTTTCTCTCCTCTTCGCTAAAATCTCTGGCGGACAGACATAAACGTGATTACGAGTTTAGGACGGTGAAGCTGTTCTTGAAAGCTGGTGGGAAGGACAAATGGTTCCTTCCCGACGTCCAGGAAGAGACTGCCGTGGATCTGGTAACCTGTAAGGGTTACTACCCATACGAACACGTTTCCAACATGAGTGTGTTCGAAGAGCAGACTTTACCACCGAAAGAAGACTTTTATTCCAAACTCAAAGAAGAAGGCCTTACTGACGAACAATATGATCATGCCAAAAAATTTAGAGTATGCTGAAAATCAAAAAGTTTTCCTCTTACCACGAAATGTATCAGCTAACTGACTGTCTGCTTTTGGCAGACATTTTCGAAGAATTCCGCAGAATCTGCTTGCGAGAGACCATGACATAGATCCGTGCTATTACGTCTCCACTCCAGGGTTTAGCTGGGCAGCAGCTTTAAAGATGACCAAGGCCGAACTGGAACTATTAACTCGCGCTAGCAAACATAACTTCATCTTGTCGGGAATACGGGGTGGAGTTAGCTTCATTAGTCGAAGGTTCGCGAAGGCCAACAACCCGTACATTCCCGAAACGTACGATTCAACAAAACCTAACAAGTACATCATCGATTGGGACTTCAATAGCGCTTACGGCTGGGTCATGACCCAGCTGCTGCCTTACAATGGCTTTAGGTATTTGAATAAAGATGAGATTCGAGCTTTCGACGTGACTAAGATAGCAGACACGTCGTCGGTAGGATACATTCTGGAGGTAGATCTGGACTACCCGAACAAACTTCACGAGCTCCACAACGACTACTCGCTTGCTCCTGAAAAATTTGAAATAAGAGAAGAATTAGTTTCGTACTATTCAAAATCTTTGTTGCGAGGAAAACCAGTGAAACCTGTCGTGAAGCTAGTGGCCAACCTACTGAGGAAGACGCATTACGTAATTCACTACCGTAACCTAAAATTCTACCTCGAACATGGCTTGGTCCTTCGTCACATCAGGAGGGTGCTGAGTTTCAATCAGAAGCCCTGGTTGAAACAATATATAGATTTTCATACGCCAAAATGAAAGGAATCAAAGACGGTGTCTGAAGGGGAATTTCACAGATTGTGCCCTAATTCGGTGTTTGGGAAGACGATTGAATAGAAAGAGAAAAGACTGAAAGTCAATCTATGCACCGACAGCAAGGGAGCCATCAAATATTCCACCCAACCCAACGCCGATTCGTTTTGGATATTGCACAAAAACCTGGTTCAGATCAACTCGAAAGTACGCAAGGTGACGTGCGATCTTCCCACCTACTCGGGGTTCGCCATACTAGAGTTGTCCAAACTCCTTCTCTACGAATTTCACTACCGATACATACGTCCACAATATGGAGATCGAGCAAGACAGCTGTTCAGAGACACGGACTCGCTGTGCTATTGCATCGAAACCGAGGACGTAAACGCGAACATGGCTGAAAACATGAGTAGATTCGACACTAGCAACTGCGATCTTCAACACCTACTGTTCTGCAACGTCAACAAGCAAGTGTTGGGAAAGATGAAAGATGCCACGAAGGGAGTACCAATAAAAGAGTTTGTGGGGTTGAGTAGCAAGATGTATTCGCTCGTGACCTCCCAAAGCGAAACGAAAAAAGCGAAGGGAATTTCCAAGAGATTCGTGGAGAATCACTTAAGCCACGAAGATTATAGGGCGACTCTCCATTCGAATCAGGAACAAAGAGGGAGTTGGTACAAGATCGCCAGTGACAGCCATCACCAGCTGGCCACGATCGTGGTGAATAAATCCCTACTGTCAGCCTACGACGACAAGAGATTCCTCGTAAACGAAGTAGAAACTTTTGCAATCGGACATCGTGGCATCAAATATATTTCTTCATTATTTGCTCTTGAAGTCTTTACCCGATGACGGAGTATGGACAGGTATGTCCGACGGTGTAATCAGCGATGAAGAGGCGGAAACTCGGTGGAACGGGGATGAAGTGGAACAGAGGCTGAAAGAAGTTGAAAATGTCGAGGTTTGAGAAGCCGAGATGAGGAGATTCCGGATGAGGCAGTAAAGTGCAAAATCCAGAAGAATGGAAGAAGAGAGCCAGGGATAAACGAAGACGGTTAGACAGGGATGGGCACGCCACACTAACACCTATCCAGAAAAAGTAAAAAACAAATTGTGGAAAAAGACCGACGTGCGAGAATGACTGAAGAAGAAAAAATAGTGTTCAGGGAAAAAAGAAGGTTGGCTCAAAGAGAGCGAAGAGAGAAAAAGAAACGAATGGCACGGTGATTTGTTGCTTGTAATAATGTTTGTTGAATAAAATATATATACATTTTTTATTAAAGAACAAACTCTAGAATACATTATCGTCATGGACACCACTAGCGGTTATTTTATGCTGAGTAAATACCTCAATGTCACGATTGAAAGCGGACCGACTCTCGTTTTTAACAAACAGGCAGGGCTTACCACAGAGTTGAGACTCAACTTGTTGGAATGGACCTACCTATATCGACTGGGGGGAAAGATCAACAGATCTGTACTCAACCAGTGGAGGGAGAAATTGCAGCCCAAGGACGACGAAGAAAATAAGTTCGCTTGGAAAGGTTGCGAAAGCACGGACGAGGGTCTATGGAAAAGCATTACGGATCCCACTTCGAAACAGGTCTTCGAGCCGTTCATCGAAATAGCTGGAGAAGTGTTAATCGAGCAATTGGAGCTAACTGTACACGAAAAACATATGTTGGCAATAATGTTTGAACTGTCCAAACTCGACAGCAGAAACAAAATGAAATGAATACGACCCTAAACCAACATCGGTTGTTACTTTGTTACAACTTTCGTTTACGGAATGGTCCGAGCTCTACAAACACTTTGCGAGCATCGATAAACTCATGGGGAAAGTTTCCGAAGACGAATAAACGCTTCAGACTGCCTCTGTGTGGCAGTACAACCGACCAGTAAAAAAAAAAAAATTTTCATCCATGATGACTA
>JAHWFP010176990.1:128168-156906 GCA_023313725.1 Lithobius niger
CCCCCCCCCCCCCCCCCCGTGTAGGTAGGGGTTTGTATCGTCTACTTCGAAAAGGTTTCGTTGAAGGCAGACCCGATATTGTAGTAGGTCTGTTTGGGAGGCGAGGCTTCGATAACAATGGAATACAATGGGTTTTATGGCCAGTCCGTCGTAGTACTGATTTGCATCTTCTAATATTGGTTTACTAAGATGGTTCTTGACATCCAAGACTTTAATAAGGGCCTCCACCTCTCAAAGTTAATTCCAAGCTAGTTTTAAAGAAAGCTAAAAAATACGCACAGCCAATAAGCCAATAACCTTTAAGCTTTCTCAAAATGTCATCCTGTGTCTCCCAGCTCTATATAAAAACACTACTCAATACACCCAAATACGAAGGCACCCTCATTAATTTACATAAATTTCCGAAGCTTACAACCAAGCAGAAACATTCAAAGAAAACAAAATATTTCAAATAAAAAATTTCTTCACTATGGCCGAGTTGAGCATAGTGTAAGGTGGCAACCAAATTTTAAATCAAGTTCCACGAATTCATTGGCCAGCATTTCAAATTGTTTCTGAAGAGAAACAAAAGCAATTCCGTTGAAATGAACACAGTTTGGGCCCATAAAACTATGCTACGAAACTTAGCTACTCACAACCTCCATGTGAAGAATTTTCGTGGCGCCATTCGAAGAATTTTCGTGGTGTCGTCCAATATTCCCTTCATTTTCCCTTCAGCTAAATTACACCAGACTGGCCAGGGTTCCAAGCACACAAGAAGAATCAGCATGACCAAAATAGTAGCATTGACCATGCCACGTTACCAGACAAAAGCTGGCAGAAGGTCCGTTATCCAAGCCAGTCCATCATGCTGCACACAACAGAGAAGTATCGGGCTACACCCAACCAAAGCAAACGGCGGGAAAAGCAAGGATCGACCTCAACTTCATCATGACAGTGACTCAAGTTGACTAACAAACCTCATTTTCGGTGAAATTGAACAACTGGTACAGCCCACTACACGAAACAACCATCTTTTTACAAAGTCAAGTGCTAAAGACACTCAAATTCACGCAAAACCCACGCACGTAAACATGGTCTTATCAAACACACCGCCAAGCACACGTCATCGCCAATCACCAATAAAGTAGCCCCTAAATGCCTTAGCCAAATAAAATTTTCGATTGCAGCAAAATATTAACAAAAAAAAACACAAACACTACAAAATAAATCCCCACAAACCAAATTAAGTAAAGAAATTACTTAGCAATTACCAATATCACGTAAAGACCCCCACTCGACACGAGCAAGTCCCATGCATCTCATGCATCCTCTCCCATCTCCCAGAGAAGTGCCCTCCCCTTCCCTTACCACCACCCAACGAATCGGTGATAGGTTTATGATTCTCGCTTGGGCTGTGAGAGGTCTCGGGTTCAAACCCGGCAGGCACCCAATCAAACGTAGTTTTTAGTGTTAGTCTTCGATTTTATTTACCCCAAAAATCAACTGAGCCCAAAGTGGGTCATTTCCTTGAGAACATAGTTTAACCCGTAGCCGCCTAGATACGAATGTATGCTTTCAACGTATGACAGCGAAAAACTAAGTCCCAGCATTAGCTTTGTGAGGGGGCCCCGGGGACCACAAGCAAAGCGGGCAATCACAGCCCAGTGGTCAACGTCGTTGGCCCCAAATCAAGAAAATGCTGGTTCGAATCCGAGAACTGACCCAAGTACCATATCTTTAAAAAACAGGGTCTGAAAGTTTTTCAGGCGGTTATGGGTTATTGGCTGCAATCAAGTATTTTCTCAACCCTCAGTTATTGGCTGCAATCAAGTATTCTCTCAACCCTCAGCTAACCCGTATCTGCCTAGATATGAACGTACGCCTTCAACGTATAACAGCGAAAAGCTTTGTGAGGGGGCCCGGGGACCCCGAGCAAAGTGGGCAATCACACCCCAGTAGTCAGCATCGTCGGCCCCAAACCGAGAGAATGCCGGTTCGAATCCGAGAACCAACCCAAGGACTTTAAAAGAAGGGTCTGAAAGTGAATCTTACAGACTTTTTGAAGATTTCTCAAGAACGGATTGTGCTATCGACATGCGGTAAAGACCGTTGTAAAGCTCTCAAAAAGACACTTCGAATGATGTACTTGATTGTCAAAAACCGTTAAAATTTGAAAACTTGCACCGTTACCTGAAATCTTTTTCCTCTTTTTCTAAAAAATTTGAGATTTTTTTTATTTTTCAGGTTGTGATTGTACTAGTCAAAAATAAACAAAAACTTTCGGTATAGTACCATTTACTGCCCAGATGCAAAATATCAACAAGCTAGGTTGAATAGTCTCTTTGTAATCCTATTCCAAAGAATTCTAACACACTCACACGCTATTAGTATGTGAATGTGTTAGAATTGCTTGGAATAAGATTACAGCCAGACTATTCAACCTAGATTGCTTAAATTTTGCATTTGAGTATTAAATGGTACTGTGCTGAAGGTTTTTTTTTTCATGTGACTGGGACAATCACAACCTTAAAAATAAATATATAGAAATTCTTTAGAAAAAGAGGAAAAAATTCCTGATAACGAGTTTAGCTTTTTCTAATTTTAATGAATTTTTAAAATCAAGTACACCATTCGAAGCGTCTCTTTGAGGGTTATGCAACACTGCTTACCATGTGTCAATAGCACAAACCATTCTGGAAATATCTTCAAAAATAAAAACTTGAAAATAAGGGTGTTATTTTGGGGGAGAGAACATGGCCACCCTGGGGATCGAACTCAGGACCTATGGGAATGAAAACTACAGCCTTACCCATACACCCAACTGGAATAGATAGTGGAGACTTGAAAATAAGGGTGTTATTTGGTATTTGGAGACTCAGAATTTGGCTGAGGAACGAATCCATCACCTGTAGGAGTGAAGAGTACAGCCTTAGCCACACACCCAACAGGAATAGAACGACAATACTTGAAAATAATGGTGTTATTTGATCTTTGAAGACTTAGAATTGACAAGGGGGGAGGAATGGGGATTCTCTGGCTAGAACCCAGGAGTGAAGACCAGTGATTTACGCACGAACCCAAAGGTAATAGATAGTAGATACCGGAAAATAAAGGTGATGTTTGAGCATCTGTAGACTTTGCATTGAAAGAAAAAATACAGTCATTCTGGGGTTCGAACCCACCACCTTTGGTACTGTAAGCTGGCATGTTATTGCAGAACCAAACTGGAATCTGTATGAAAGGATTGAAAGTAATCTGCCTTAACCTAAGGTACCCCGAATGGGCAGCCATTTTGTTCTGTTTTAGTCAGGAAATGGCATCCAAGAATGGGCTCTTCCAAATTGAGTCAAGAGTTCTCATTGGTCAAAAATGTGTCTTTTGTCCTGCCATTGGTCAGTTTCGATTGTGCATAAATTAGGCAGCCATTTTGTTCGAAATTTGTCAATGTTTTAGTTTTTGAAATTGGGTTGTAATTCCAAGGGGTGGTGGGTAGTAAGGTTTTAAAAGGAAATTAATATGACAGGGGTTTTTGAGCAAGATCACGTGACCAGTCAGTGTGTGTTTGGCTTTCAGGCTGATTAGGTGTCTAGGGCAAGAGTAGCAGCAAGATACCATGGGTCTAACATTGCAAAAAGGGTAATATTTTGGGTTAATACTAGAGGGGAAAACCAAATAAAACAGTCCCAAATCCAGTCAAACTGACACCAACATTGTCTGGTGGATTCTCTTAACTCCTGCCTAAGTAAAAAAAAAC
Source organism: Lithobius niger (assembly GCA_023313725.1). Taxonomy (NCBI): domain Eukaryota; kingdom Metazoa; phylum Arthropoda; class Chilopoda; order Lithobiomorpha; family Lithobiidae; genus Lithobius; species Lithobius niger. Next base: position 131,905 of record JAHWFP010176990.1, read on the forward strand.
GTTCAAAAGTGTACCCAACATTGCCTGGTCCACTTGGCTCCTCTACCTTCCTAAATGTGCCTGAAATTCAATAAAAAAAAGAAGCCAAAAACATTGTCTGGGGTGCCAATTTCCCCCAGTTATTCCCTAAATCATCTACCCCTAACTGCCTACATCAAACCATTTACAGGACCTTCTCAGGACCTCTGGAAATTAGGAATGTACCCACCTCAAATTTGGGGGTACCATTGTCATTCCTTGATTCTTGAAAAAAATTGCTTGGATGCAGACTTGAACCAACAATCTCTTGCTTTGTAGACCAGAAACCTACCTCTGAGCCATTGCTGGCAGACATGTCAGTCTTACCATGAATAGTACCTTAAGTACTGTCATTCTTAATGGAACGGAAAAGGAAATTTGGATGGAGCACAAACCTTTCTTGAGAAATCTTCGAAAAAGTCTACACATATCCGTTACCAGAAATTATTTTCCTCTTTTTCTGATATTTCTGAAGAATTTGACCTTTTTTCCCCTAAGGCTCTGTTTTCCCTAAGCTCATAAAAAATGAAACCCTCCTTCACAAAGCCATACAACATCTTGAATTTTTTTGCTAAGCTGGGTGGATTAGATTTTTGTTTTATTAACTGCCAAAGAATTACTAACAGATTCGTGTACTAATTAGCCCACAAATCTGTTGGTAGTTCTTTGACAGCTCATAAAAAAAAAATTAAATCCACCCAGCTTAGTCAAAAGATTCAAAAGGATGTTAAATGGCTTTGTGAAGGAGGTTTTTTTTTTTTATATATGACTATAGAGCAAACAGAGCCTTAGGGAAAAAATAAAATCAATTCATCAGAAAAATCAGAAAACTAGGAAAAGAATTTCGGGTAACGTAAATCTTCACGATTTAAACCGTCGGATGAAATATCCTTAATTTTGAGGCCTTGCGGCCTCAGAAATGGGCGGCCGGCACGACTGAATGATCGATTTAGTTCTTCAATGCGGGCTTCGGGAAGCCAGTTGATTTGTTTCTGCGATTGTTTGCCACGATATTGCATCTGCCTGCAACAATGCAAAAAGCATCTGCCCATCAAAATGACACATGCTAAATCAAGACATAAAATAATTAACTGAACAAAAAACGGCTTTGCCGTTTAGAAAAAAAGGATTAGAGCTCGTATGCCCATACTCACAGCTGTCAAGGAACACGAATAAAAACGGATTAGAGTTCACTCGAACGCAACGAACTATTTTTTGAACTCCAATTCCAGGTAACAAGGATACGTTTTACTCAATGGTTATGTCAGAAAGTGAACACTGTATGTGTAATGTTTAATGTTTGTGTATGTGCATGCACTTAATTTGTGTATTATACTGGCTTTTTCAAAAATTGTCTGCATTTTACATTTTAAGTCTGATTCTTGTGAGAGGATATATGTGTATTTTGTGTGTAGGCTGGCATGTGACAATACTTGTTCCCTGGAATTGGAGTTCAAATTATAGTTCGTTTCGTTCGAGTGAACTCTAATCCGTTTTTATTCGTGTTCCTTGACAGCTGTGAGTATGGGCATACGAGCTCTACTATGTTTTTCTAAAGGGCGAATCCGTTTTTTGTTTAGTTAATTTATTGGCTTTTTTCTCATCATTTTTATTGTAATAGCTACAGTCTGGTCTGTCATGTGTATGGTATGTCCACTTACACCCAATTTTGTTTGCAAAAAAACGAAACAGTAGAAATGCATATTTCTGTTCAGGTTCTGCCCAAACTTTTTTCCATGTTTGTTATTTGATTGCAACACACTAGCTTGTTTGTAGAGTATCAACTGATGGATAGTTGCTTTCGCATTGTTGCATTCAGATGCAGTATTACGGCAAACAATCGCGGTAACAATTCAACTAGCTTCCCGAAGCCTCCATTGAAGAAGTAAATAAATTGCAGAGTCATGTCGGCCGTCCCATTTTGAAGCCTTAGGCCTCAAAATTTTAGACTTTGCACCAGACGGTTTAAAACTGAAAGATTAAATCGAAAACCAAGACCATTTCATTTTGGTTCTCTACAACGATTGAGTATATTTATTGGAGCCACCCCGAAGCTACTACGGCAATGTTACTTTCCTGTTCCAGAGCATCGTTGCATCTTGTTCGAGTGAGCTACAATCCGATTTTGTGCTCCTCGCCTATTGTTTCCCCATTGTTGTATGTTGCAACATTGTAACATTTTGACATTGTTAGCAGCGCTGCCTCTGCCTCCAGTGGTTAAAGATGGCATCGGACGTAGATGGTCTCTTAAGGGCTCTCTTGAAAGACGAAGTAATAACTAGTTCAGACTTGAATACAGGAGTAGTAACCAGTGAAACGTTTGAACAAGTGATGGCTGTTGCCACGAAGCGTGGTGTTTGTGAAGAGGATGTACGAAAATATAGGGTAAGTGCTGTTAAGAAGATGACGGGAGAAGAAGAGAAGCAACATGGCGACAGCAATGCTAGCTGCAGCAATGGTCGTAACAATGGTCCGGTTGAGAGAGAAGACAAAGGTGAGCGGCAGGAGATTTTGCAGACGGTGAGAGACCTTTTCCATAATGACAAGAGTACTGATCGTATGAATGAAGTAAACAACCGACAGAAAGCGCAAAATCTCATGATGTTAAAGAAGTGCTACAGTGGTACTTTAGCCAATGTGGACATGAAAAAATCTGTTGTGCTTTTGTGTGACCAGAGTGGGGGTCCTTATAGCACTGTGCAAATATATACGGCTATTACTCAAGTGGAGTGTAAATGCAAGTGAAGTTTCAGCAATATGTTCATTGTGCACTACTCATGCCTTTGAAGTAGTAGTTAAGTCAGTGGCAGCCAAACACCGCCTTCTAAGAGCGACGATAGAGTTAAATGGCTTTCTGGCTGACGTATATGATTTGAGCGAATGCCGTCTTAACGCCAAGCTTCACTGGCTGCCTCATTTAATCACCCCAGATGATGTTGCTGTTGCAGGCAGCACATTTGCACAGCTCGAGACGCATGTTCACGAAAAACTAGTTGTAAAAGGGAAAGAAGTGTGTGAGACTGGGACCAGACTGATTGCCTTCTTCCTGCTTAATGACGCGACACTGGATGATGTGACTGATGTAATGCTAGTGCATGGTATCCCTGCGCTAGTCATGTTGCCAGAGTGTCCACCCAAATGTGTGCGAAACGAGGACATTTTCGACGCGCGTGCATTGCTGTGAGACGTGGAATCTGAATGAGTATAGGGACCCACGTGACTTGTGTGAGCACCTGCGTGAAGTCGCCCAAAGGACCAAAAGACCAAGTGAAGCTGTTTGTACGGCTGATCAAAGCTACAATGAACATAGGGCGGGCCAGTTTTGGCAAGCTGCGGCAGAGAAGCCTCTGGGGTCATCGCCCTTTAGCTCCAGTGCCCCCTGCCTAAATGATCTGGGTGATAAACGTGATCAAGACAACCCGACAGATGAGATGCAGGTGGATGCGGATGGAAGTGGCAGTAGCCGCGACAAGTGGATGACTCCGAGAAGAAAAAGGCGTAGACGCACTCACGTCAAATCCGGTGCAACAGCAGAGTGCAGTGATGTGTGTACTAGTGTGCAAACTCAAGAAGAGGGTGCAGAAACTCAGTGTACGGAAATGAGTGTAGATGTGCAGGATCGTGGTATGGGTGCTGACATGCAGGCACCTGTGCACGATATCAGTATTGCTGTAGAAATAATGCAACATGATGAGGGTCCATCAGAAAGTGATGGTTTCAGTATGTCAGTTGAAACGCAAGTAAGCACTCTGGAAATGTGATTGCACATTGTTTTAGGCCTTAAAAGATCTGGTTGTTTTTGTGTTTTGCGTATTTCATACAAAATTTTCACACAAACTTTCGATGAGTAGTTTGTCTATTGCAACCTGGAATGCCAGCAGTCTTGTTAACAAAATTACTTAATTAGAAAGGATCTTACAACACGCCGACATAGTTGGTATTCAGGAATTGGGTGGTGTTCAAAAATGTCATATTCCTAATGTAAATGTGGATGTAGTCTCATCTGGGTGAAATGTGGGAGCTTTTGTAAAGTGGAAGGTGCCCTATCTTGTTGTTCCATTTATCACGTGTTCAGGGATTGACGGATGTTGCATTCGGGTGTGGCTTTTGAATCAGTGGGTGACCCTCGTATTTCTGCATCCTACCGGTAATCCGTCCATTGCTAGCTGGCTAGCGTGGCTACGTCAATTTCTGGCTCCGTGTATACTGTCTGGTCATTTCAATGCGTATCTCACGACTGGGGATCTTTGCACAGTAATACTAAAGGTCGCTGTTTGTCGTGTGCCATAAATACTGTTGGTCTAGAGGTAGTGCAGGATGGCACGCCTACCTTTGTCAGGTGGCAAGGAGGTGTTGTCCAAGAGTCGGTGTTGGACTTGTTTCTTTGTTCCCGGCCCTATCGGAGAAATTTGAGTTTAGTGTCTCTGATGACCTGAGGGGAAGTGACCATTTAGCCATTATCTTGCGACCAGTGGGCTCAGGTGTGTGCCAGCGGTGCAAATGTGGTCCGCGGCCAACTACTGAAAATGGCTTTTTTGTGGACTGGTTGAGCTCCAACCTTACAGGCCGAGTTTCTGTTTCAGCTGGCGGCGTCTCTCGGTCCAAGGGAACCCCAGTTTGGTGGACGTCCGTTTGTACACGGGCTGTTCATGACAAACAGCGTGCTTTTCGTGCATGGAAGCGGAGCCCCAACGAAGTTCGCTGGCTAGTGTACAGAGCCACGGCCAAAGAGTCACTGTACCTTATCAGAGCTGAGAAGAGGGAGTACGAGAACCGTTTGTGTGACAAGGTTGCCTGGCGCGCCTTGCCTGGTCAGGATGAGAAACCAGATTTAACATGGGTTTGTAGCTCCCAGCGGTCTGACAGGGTTGTTCTACGTGAAGCAAGCAAGGTTTGCAAGTGTTTATGCACTTCCACATGGTCTTCCGCCCCCAGCACTGCCCCATCCAGCACCAGCGTGTGTCACCGATGTACCATTTGCTGTTTCTGAACTCAAGTCTGCTCTGACAAAGTGCAGAGGCACGAGCGCGCCTGGAATAGACCATGTCTCGTACAGCAGTCTTCGTAGGCTGTAGGATTCGGCCTTAATTGGGATTCGGCCTTAATTGGTCTTTTGTGTCGCTATCAGGCGTTTTTTGAAGGAGCCCAGATCCCCCCTCGTGGCTTTTCACGATTCTTGTGCCAGTTCACCAAGCTGGCACTAACAGGTCTTGTCTGCTCAATTATAGACCAATTGCTTTGCTTTCGTGCTTCGTAAAGTTTATGAACGAATGCTCATAAAGCGTCTGACCTGGTACCTTAAGTATCATGACTCTTTGGCCACTGTGCAATTCGGGTACAGAGAGAACAGAAGTACTCAGGATGCGATTTTGTATCTGCTCTCTGGGATCAGAGAAGATTGTTTTCATGGCAAAGTGGTAAATGGCGTGTTTCTCGATATCAGAGCAACATACGATACAGTCGGAGTGGACTGGGTCCATGATGCGCTGTGTAGCATGGGCATTGGTAAGAGGCTGGTGAATGCTATCATAGATCTTTGTCAATGGTCATTGGTCTGCTGAGACCAGCTCAGATTGTGGTCTGCCGCAGGGTAGATGTTTGAGCCCCACGTTATTTGTTGTTGCGATTAACGAGGTTCTTGTGGAGATGTCAGCCACTGCCAACAATGTCTGCTATGCAGATGATGTTGTGATGTGGTTCACGGGTGATGACATAGCCTAGGTTGTGCCGTATGTTCAGGCTGCTCTGAATTCTGTGACAGAGAAGCTTGGCTTTAGAGGCCTGCAATTGGTTCCGGCAAAAACGGAAGTTGTTGTTTTTCTCTCGTCTCTGTGCTTCAGAGTGCCACTATTCGTGTTACTGTCGGTGGCACTTCTATAGTGTCAAAGTCAACGGTCAAATATCTTGTAGTTATTCTAGACAGTGGTCTGGAGTGGGTCTCTGATGTACGTCTCCTCAAGGAGCGGATCGGTGCGTTTCGCAGGAACGTTCCCATGGCTGTGTACAGGAGTTTTGTTCATTCAGTTGTTGATTACCATTTGCCACTCTTGTGCACGGCGTCACGTCAGGTTCAGTTGTTGCAGGTAGCTGTGAATGATGTTCTTCAAACGGTTACTGGATGTCTGCCCAGTACGCCTGTTCAGTCCCTATGGGTTGAATGTGGTGAACAACCACTTCATCTCAGGGCTTAGGTGCTGTTAGTGCTTGGGTGTGTGCGGTCTCTAAGTAGAGGCCAGAATGACCCGCTCGGCCGGGGTATTAGAGATTATTGTACCTCGAGTGAAAGAGTGCGCTCTACGCTAGGATGTCTGGGCAAAAGATCCTCTCTTATTCATTCCCTGTCTGATCTTACCCTATGTGATGTCGCTTATGTGAAGTCCCCTAGCCTGTGGACATGGTATCCAGATCTAGTCAGTGTCTTTCAACACAGTAGCACAGCTTGCCGCATTTTCTGTGATGCGTCGTTTACTGCAAAGACACGAGTTGGCGGTGTTGGAGTGGTTGTTTCAACGTTGAAGGTAAATGTGTGACCTTGGCTTGAGAGTGTTGACTCAAGTGTAGTTTGTGAGCTTGCAGCTATATCGGTTGCTCTTGATGTTTCTGTTGACCTAGTCCTGCTATCGTTTGCCGTGGTGACTGATTCGCTTTCCAGCATTCGCATGGTAAAGTGCTGCACTGAGACTCTGTGCGTTAGTGACCCGCTTGTTTTCACAATCTGTTGGAAATTGTGAGTGGCTATGCATGGAGCGGCTGTCACTCTTGAGTAGGTCAAGGGCCACAATGGTCAAGTGTGAAATGAGGCGGCGGATGGCTTGGACAAGGTGGCGTCTGTGGATGCGCCATGTGAGGTCTCTCTCATGCTCTCCTGCCGGTTACGGAGAGTTGCTGTCTCCACCAGGTTTCGGCAGGAGTGGAATAAAGAATGGGAGAGTGATGGCACAGGGCGTTTCCTGTTTTCTATACATCCAGATTTCGGCGTTGTCTCAATGGTGGGTGATATGCCTAACTGGGGTGCTAAACTTCTAACTAGGTTACTGACGGGTCATGCACAGGTTCCTGCTCATCAGCACAGGCTGGGATGGTTGAGTTCACCTATCTGCACAGCCTGTAGGGTTGATGGTACTGTGGAACAACTTCTACTGGTCTGTAAGAAGTATAGGCGCCAGCGTGAGATACTTCGTCATAGAGTGGGTGCTGTTATGTCATTAGGCGACCTCTTGTCTACCACAGTCCCGCACGCGCGAGTCAGATTAGAGGCGGTTGAAGATTTCTGTGTTGCGGTGAATATCAGGTTGTAGTATTAGGTTGTTTTTGCAGGTGCTATTGCAGTTTTCTGAGTGCAGTGCTCGCGTTTTTGCTGAGCATAGTGACTGTTGTGAGTAGGCAGACTGTTGAGCGTTGCTGCTAACAAGGTGTGTGTATAACTCAATCAATCAATCCACCTCCGCCTGTCCACTTTTTGAAAATTCTTGTGCGCAAACGAACTCTAATAAGCACTGCCTGCTGGCTGTGCAAATAGACATCGGACGAAGCTTGGATGGTACATGAACCTAATTATGCATTTCTAATGCTCAGTGTTTTTGCAAACAAAATTGGGTGGACAGTGTAAATACTGTACAAATGATAGACCAGACCATAGCAATTAGAATAAAAAAGAAGAGAAAAAAGCCAACAAAGTAACTGAACAAAAAACGGCTTCACTTTTTAGAAAAAAGAATTAGATCTCGTATCCCCATACTCACAGCTGTCAATGAACACGAATAAAAATGGATTAGAGTTCACTCGAACGCAACGAACTATAATTGAACTCCAATTCCAGGGAACAAGGATTGTAACATGCCAGCCTCCACGTAAAATACAAATATAGCCACTCACAAGAATCAGACTTAAAATGTAAAACGCAGACAAATTTAAAAAAAGCCTGTATAATACACAAATTAAGTGCATGCACACGCACAAACATTAAACATTTCAAATACATTGTTCACTTTCTGACATAACCATTCAGTAAAACGAATCCTCGTTACCTGGAATTGGAGTTCAAATTATAGTTCGTTGCGTTCTAGTGGACTCCACTTCGTTTTTAGTCGTGTTCCTTGATAGCTGTGAGTATGGGGGTATGGGCTCTCTAGTATGGGCTCTAATCACTTTTTACTAAATAGCGAAACCGTTTTTTGTTCAGTTCTTCTTCGGTGTTTGTTCGTGTTCGTCTTCGTGTTTTTGTTCATGTTCGTGTGTGTGTTTATCACACATGATAAACACATGTAAAAGTACATTCATGTATTTGTGTACTTTTTTGTGAAAAAATAACTAACAACCTAAACATCGACCAGTACGTAAGTGATCAATTGTCAGTGGAGTCGCGATCCATCTCCATGGTTGCAAATAAAAGGCCTTCATGCAAAATTTTATGGATCATATTCAAATTTGTATTCATATTTAAAAAGCTAATTCACACGTTTTTGTGATGCGTAAATAAAGATTTCATTTCACAAACCACAAAATATTCGAATTTTTAACAGGCAACAGGACCGCATGTATACCTCGTAAATACCATAATTCACCTCTCCCCTTGAGGGCTTTGGCAAATGACCTTCACACTGAACATTGCCTCAAATCACCAAGTAGACACCGTCAGACCTAACAAAGCATTTATTCGGGGTTTCAGTTCTTACATTGAACAACAATAATTGTGAGTATTCATTTTCAGGATTTTATTCTCGAAATAGGAAATTTCTTATTTAAAACCCCTGTGTGCGTCAGGCGTGCGTCTTAGCTGGGGAAAATGCTTTACTTCTGATAACAGCAAAGTGTACTGTGTTAGGCATTAGTAAACGCTTGCTGAGTTTACTTTTAATTATTACAACAGTTAGCCTAAATAATCGGTTAATTGAGTGTATTTTACGCATTATACACAGTATAGAGTCTTAATCAGTTGTTAATAAAAAAATTATGATCCTTTGGTTCAAAGTTGACGATCTATATTTCTGTGTATTATTCATTCCAAGCATGCTTTAGGACAAAGATGATACCTGTGTCAAGTAACGTTTTTTCATATATGTTGTTGTGGTTAGATTTTTAAAGCACATTTTACGGCATAATTGGATGATAATGACGAAAAAATAATCACCAGATTGTTGCTCCAGAAAAACCCAAGTCTGGTTATGGAGTCTGGCAATTTTTCCGTCAGTATTGCAGGATACATGAAGTCATTTTTAGTGCCTTTTTAAGTTGTTAGTATACAAGGCTTGTTATTTTGTACAAGTAAATGAAAATAATTCTACCTTGTTTTGTATAATTTTGGTGATGTGCCCCTCATACAATTTTTGTTACCCAGTTATTGTTACTCCTATAATTGGTAGTTACCTATACTTTGCGAGGGGCCTGAAGTCCATGGTCCTTTACTATGTCCTGAGGGAACCCATAAAGAAAGCCGTTGGTTTCATCAAATCCTGAAAATAGGAATCCATCTAACACATCCATCAATCAGCTTTTGCCTCAGGAATTTCATTCTTCATCCCTCTAACCCTCAGTCATTGCTACCCCAAGTTTTTTTCTGCCATTTCTTCGCTTTTGGGCTAGAACAAGCATGTCGGGCAGCAAAGCGTGGTCTTGTTTGTCATACCACCAAATCTCTGATGCATACCACCATGCATCTTCTGGTCATTGGTCTTCCAAGGTTTGGGTGTTCAAAGTGTTTGTGCGGCCACTTTTAGAATATGCAACACCGGTCTGGTCTCCTCACTTACTAGGTGATATCGACCACCTTGAGGCTGTCCAACGCACATTTATGAAGGGTCTTCTGGGTTTCTGTGACCTTTGCTACTCCGACGCCCTAAAAAGGCTGGTCTGGAGCTTCTTGAGTTACGCAGAATTAAATTTGATTTAATCTTAATCTACAAGATCCTACATGATCTCACATCTGTCTGCCTTCTCTTTTTTAATTTTTCGCCTTGCATCGGTCGAACGAGGGGTCATGGCAGGAAACTAGCTATTTCAGCCTCGTCTAAAAACTCTCGTGGAAACTTTTTTTCGGTGCGAGTTATTCATGTTTGGAATGCTCTTAGCGAGCTTACCGTAAACCAAAACACGGTGCAAGGATTTCATTGCCACCTTAACATGGAAAATCTTCATCCATTCTTGAAGCGTTCTTGGTCCAAGGGTACTTAATTTTTTCTCATTAATCCTCATTTCATTGCATGGTGTTAGTTGCTCACCGTCCTTCCATGACCCTCCCACCCCTAGAGGTGGCAAAGATTATTATTATATAATGCTCGCATCAGTGGCATGTTACTTTATGACAGGCCATACCTTGACCGATAAATTGCAGAGGTCTCTTGTTGTTGATCCCATCACCTGCAGTGTCCAGGTTCTGGTTTTGCCGATGCCAACATCCGTTATAGGCAGATGCTGTTCTGAAGAACAGGTTGACATGTTTTGTGATGGACCTCAGATAAAGTCAATTCACTCAAGGTTTCTGTCCTCACTGAGCTTACCTAGAACAACTGTGTTATCCTATGACAGTTGTACCGCTCCAGTCAAAGTCCCCGCCTGACAGTGTCTTCAAAATGGGCCGCTTGAGGGAAATGGGCATCCCTGGACTTAACTCTGAAAGTACCGTCATTTAGCTCCGACTTCACCGAATAAGTATGGTAATTATGAAAGTAGTGGTGTTTCACTTTCAACATTGCTGCCTCCCACTTTTATTTCTACTACGCCTCTGTAGTACAAACACTTTGCGCTCGAAATCATTTTGAAAAATGACAAACTGAAAACTGGAGCACAGCCATCCAGCCAAAAATCCAAAAATGGTACAACTAGCCCCAGCGCAACTAGCTGGGACAGTGCAACTAGCTCTGTAGCCAGAACTGATGATGCTAAGACTAGCAGCAATGCTACGATCAACAATGAGTTAAAACCTAACAATGTAGAACCCAGAATTAGGTATTATTTCGAGTATAACTCCGCTTTCCAATTGAGAAACACGTGCACTAAATTAAAGGGGAACCAGAAGTAACTAATGCTTGCTTCAATGTAAACAAAGACCTTGCACTTTCAAATGTAAGATATGAAATCGTAATGTGGTCATTTTAAAAGATTCCGCAAGTTGCATATATCTAATAAATTGTGACATTGCTGAAAACTGGCCGAAACTCAAGAAGCCAAGTTCTTGCAGAACGGCGTTGGATGATAAAATTGTGAAACTATGTCACCTAAATTTACTAAAATTGGTGCTTGTGTTACTGTGGTCTTTTCAAGTCATGTTTGGCATAGAGGCCATTACCCAGTTAACTAATTCACACAGACCACAGAACTTGTGTTAATTCACTCAATGAAACATGGGCCCAACAACTTAAAGTGTTGGCTCCAGCAGAGTGTAAAACTATTACTGTAGCCACGACAAGAAAACTCACGCCACTTAATGGAACCAATTAGCTGGACGACTAATGACAAGAGACTAATTAATCACCTCGTCAAGAGGTCCAGAGACGAATCTAATGAGGCACACATGAATGAACGTGCTAAACGAAAGGTATTCCACAAAGAAGAATCTTTGCAAACTAAAACCGATGGTAAAAGTAATGCTAACAACTTAGACCACCAGCTTTGAAAGTTGAATGGAATGGTCTCATAATTCTTTAACTGGTTTGACAGTGAATGCTTTGGCTAAACCCCATAAGGGTGGACTCAAGGAGAAGGACTTATTAGCCGATGCTGTTAAACTTGGGGTGAAAACGTGTGCCCTGGTGCACCAAGTTAAGGCTCCTAAACATGAAATATGTAAATTCGTAAAACCGGAAGTAATAAATACAGCTTACTGTGACGTAAAAGCTATAGAACGTACTTTTAAATTTTTCCCTGACTTTGATGGGATAAAGATGCCCAATTTTTAATTAAACTAAACTAATGTGTTTTTGTTGTTGCTCTGAAGAGTTTTTTTTCTTTTGCAATTACTTTAAACATAGCCTACTGTGAGTTTTGGTGTCGCTTCATAAACACCAATACCGTGACTATGGTTACTTGATACATTACAAGCCAGGTAAATTTCACCTGTACGCCGACCCGAACCAAAAGGCACGTTACACGATTGAACTACAGCTATCCGCAAAATTTCAGTTTTATTCACAGCATGGATGAATTTTTTCTTAAAATTAGCGAGTACCTAGTACTAGTTATCCACCCAGAACCAAAACTGGTAGAAAAACCCGCCAAGTTTCCAAAAACGGTCGGCCTTTGAAGGTAGTGATGTCATTCAACCTAGGAAAGGCCACCAAGGTCAATCATATTAGCCAAGTTAATCACAGCGACTAATAGTTCAAAAGTTAAAAGATAACTTGAAGATTGCTACTCGTTGTAGCAATCTTCAAGTTTTCATTTAACGTCCAAAGTACTATTGGGTGCGATTAACTTGGCTAATAGGATTGACCTTGGCGGCATTTCCTTGGTTGAATGATATCACTACCTTCAAAGGCCGACCGTTTTTGGAAAATTGGCGGGTTTTTCTACCAGTTTTGGTTTTGGGTGGATATCACAACTTTCATAGGACTGTGAAAGAACATAAGGTTTCATTGTCTTATCTTCATCTGTACCTTTTTTCTAGAGGAATTTTATTTCTATAAATTTTCACATTTATAATTTTCAAATTTACCATTGCCAATTAACCGTTAGATTAGCCAAATTGCCACGGCTTAGTTTATTGTATGACCACTATCCGCATACTTAAGTTGCTTCAATCCCATTTTTGCACACACTGGCTAACAATCGCTGATTTTGTTCGCTTCGCTCATTCGATCAGCGCATCCCCTTCAGTTGTTTTGTTTATCCCTGCACCTTCCCAGTAACTTTTCAAGACTTAATTGACATTTAGTCATGCAGAAACCCCCGAAGGCCGCTGTTACTAAAACCACAGAACGCGAAGCATTTTATTTTTGAGTTATTAACAAAAACCCTATTGGCTCGTGGATGCTTGTATTGTTGCGTAACCACAACGTGCATCATTTTATTCTTACGCAATCCACTGCAACGTTAATGTGTCCTTATTTTGTCCTTCGTTACAGATCAGTTTTTAATTCCTCCAGGATTTTACAATAAATCTAAAGACCAGTGTTGATTGTTCAAGACATTGTTGCTTGAAATCTTTGTCTTGCAAATTAGAAAAGAAACTAAATTTAAATTTGCTGATGGCAAATTTCAAAACCCTACCACGCATTTGTCCTGACCCCTACAACCCCCAAACCAACAAAAGAACCATGCTTAGATCACCATGCATCCATGTGCCAAAATTCAGCTACGTAGGTTTTCTCAGTTTTGCACTAGCCATGAGCAAAACGTCTACGGGATTTAACATGGGAAAAATCTTATTAGCTAGCCATCTAACTAGACAGTAACATAAACACAACGTTATTGACACATCTTTTTCTCAATGATTGGTGGACACTAATCCTTTAATTTTTCTAAAATTTGAAACATTTTTGTCGAATTGGGATATATCCTCAACATACCAAAATATGCTTTCAGTTGCTTACAGTTAACAGACATATGTCTGCTAGTGAGCCGCCTTTTTATCATTAACAATCAATTTTTTAACAATAGGATGTCTACAATGGGATGGTCTAGTGTTTCATGGTGGCGACACACTGGCGTGTGTCTAGATTAGGCAAATATCAACGTCATTCACACCTTTTTTTTCAAGAAGAAAACATTAAGATGTATCTCCAATAGTGACTTTTACGTTTTAGGTGTCCAAAGTCTCCCGATAAGTGTTCTTTTCTCAGATGCCTGAAAACAGCCAAAATGCTTTATCTGTAAAAGACGTACGTATGTAGTGGGCGCCATGCTCATGTATAGTTTATCTGAATATGACGGACGTTAACGTCATCATTTAATCTTAGCCGGCGACACACTAGTGTCTGACTTAATTCTCTGGTGCAGCAAAGTCAAATATATCCTCTAACTTGTTTTGTCATAACAAAAAAAGAACACAACTGTGATCTATGGAGCTTGATTTTGTACAACAACAACAACAACAACAATAGCCAACAAGAATCTTAGGTTGATGTGAGTAGCAGTGTAAGGGTGTGACGGTGACTATGTTTTCAACTTATTTAACTACAAGCAAACGCCTTCGACTAATCGGACGGAATTTACAGGCAAAGTACATTTATAGAAACATTTGTGTTTTTAGGGACACTTATATCCAGTTAGTATTTTTTTTTATTTTCTACAAAAAAACGCTGTTCTACACATATTTTACAAGTTTACTTTACTCGGCTTATGGGAAGATTAAGGGCTCCTCACCGATTGATCTCTCGTTGAGCTAGAATGACATAAACTGATCAACTGAACAACATTTTCCCATAAAATTTTGGGGGCAAAAGCTTCGTTTGGCCGTCAGAAATTATTGAAAGCCTCACTCTTTGCGCTGACGGACGAGAGGCCGTTATCTTCCCGTGTTGTCAGCTGATATTTTTTTCCTGTAAACAGTTCAAATAGGTGGGTTGTTATTGTCAGTTTCATGTGGTTTTGTTGTTATTGTCGGTTAGGTTAGGAACCGGCTTCGGCATTTCACTTGAGGTAATGAACTGGTTGGGGTTTGACGTTTCACTTGCCGGACTTTCCCCCACTCTCATGTTTTCTGGCACAGCGCGGTGCTAACTTTGGACCTTCACCATGGCCAAACGGTGCGTTTTCCCCAAAAAATTGAAGAGGAAAACATTACTCAGCAGGTAATTCTTAGTCCATTAAAAAAAATCGGACGAGAGCCCGTGTTCTTCCCATTTTCCCTTTACGCACAAGGCCCGAAATACGAAAAAAAAGAGAAAAAAACCTACCTTTAATTTACACGGAAGGCACTACAAATTGGTCCCAAAATGCGGAAACTCGTTAAATCATCATTCAGAAACCTAGCCAATTAACTGCCTCAGTATGAAATGCCAAACCCCAACCAGTTAACTACCTCAGTATGAAATGCAAAACCCCAAACTTACCTAACCTAACCTAACTGACAATAAGAAAACCAAACAAAACCACACGAAACTGACAATAACAACCCGCCTATCGGAACCACCTAATAGACAGCTTTGTCTTTCGTCTACGAAAATAATAATGTTGCTATTTTTTGCATAAGCAGTTTCTGTATTTCTTTATGAAATTCTAGCACGAAACTGACAATAACAACCCGCCTATCGGAACTGTTTACGAAAAAAAAATATAAGGTGCCCTTCCGGCCCGGCCCGGCAAGGATTTTAATCTTTCTTACCTTTTTTTATTTTTAAGGTTCCTCAGATCGTGAAAAACTCATTAAAAAATTAAAACTGAAATTTTGAATTAAAATGCAAAACTACTGCCTTTGTGACCCAAGGCATCACCCATAACAAATCATAGTACTCACTCCAGTCCTTTACAATGTCTGGATGCATCCACAAGGACAAAACAACAGTCCCAAGAGGCACACAAATGGGATATAGGGTACATAAACCATTGGCAAAAGGTTAACACATTTTTCACTAGTAGCAGCCATAACAACTTCCAGACTGACAACATTTAAAATACAACAAACAATCAGCAGATCACGGTTAAACAACACTTGGTAAACAAATTTACAAACAATACTTGGCCAACAATGAGTAAACTACTAGTGGCAAATACTAATTACACTAATTACAAGTGGAGTGAGGCACGTAGGCGACCCAAAGGCACGATTGCATCGTGATACATCCCCCCTTCGCCCTAGTGCCGAAAAGAACGCTTAATCTAGTCAAAGGGTTTAACATCAAGTCAATTTTCCCTGGCACGAGTCATTACACATTTACTGCAAGTCAGTCGAGATATTTAGTTTTGCCTAGGTATGCTAGACGTAAGTTCTCGTAGTGTCTTTCAGCTGCCACACGAATTTGTCTTTTTGTTGGTATGGGGCCTTGGATAATCTTCAATAGTTGTTGGGGTAATACCCCGATTTAGCCTTCAATGTTTTCAGCTGGTCAAGGATGTCGAGGGCCGCTTTATCACTATCATTCTTGGGTTTATTTTTGCACGACGGTTTTTCCTCGGAGGTATTCTGGGTTGTTTCTGAATTGTCAGTGGCTGGGGTACAACGTCAGTATTACCACTGGTACAACTGCTTCCCAACACTCTTTCACTTTGAACA
Organism: Lithobius niger; assembly: GCA_023313725.1. Taxonomy (NCBI): domain Eukaryota; kingdom Metazoa; phylum Arthropoda; class Chilopoda; order Lithobiomorpha; family Lithobiidae; genus Lithobius; species Lithobius niger. The sequence continues at coordinate 148,070 of JAHWFP010176990.1, forward strand.
GGTGAACTGGCGTCTTCCACAGCAGAAGTTATAGGAGGATCCGAAAGGTCATCGTTTAGCTCCGTCCCTCCTTGACTCGTCAAGAGGTTGTTGGCTTCAGGAAAAGAGTGTACACTATCTTTCAATTCCTCGGGAGACACAACAAGCTTCTCTGACGGGGGAACCATTAGGGGACTGTAAATGACGTGATTGGGCACTGGTTGTTGCCCACACTTTCCATAACGTCCAGTTGTCTCGCTTCATTTTTTACCAACATTTTCCGTGTCAGAGGGTTTGAACCTCCCCCCTTAAACTTGCGAAGTTGGTCTTCCACAGCAAGGCCGTAGGGAGGAAAGTCCACAACTGGTTCACTGCCTATCCTAGCATTTCCTTGGGCTTGCTGTTCTTTCCTTGGTTCAGCGAGATCCATCAATATAGTTCCATATAGTTTGGGGTCACTAATAATCAACTGTGAAAAACTCTCGCGATGTGTAACGCTTGTTCCTTGTATGTAGGTAAAACCATGCTGTCCAAGGGCTTCACGTATGTGGTGTCGGGGCTGCAGACGAGAAATCTTAACAAGGGTATTGGTGAAAACTCGTAGGCTTGATTTCATCATAGTAGAAGTTCCACTGCCGCAGCGTGGCTTGCTACCAAAGTGTTAGAAAAAACGTGCAGAGCGGGTTGTGACCACTGACCTCACCCTGACGATTTTCAGTTTTTAACTACAAATAATCCCGGTCGGTGGATCTACTGCGGTATGCAGGGGGCAAACTGTTGAGCCAAACAACCAGAGATTTACTCACCAAAAACGTGACCCTTTATTCCTGTCAAGGCATCACCCTTAACAAATCATAGTACTCACTCCAGTCCTTTACAACGTCTGGATGCATCTACAAGGACAACAAAACAACAGTTCCTAGAGGCCCACAAATGGGATCTGGGGTACATAAACCCTTGGCAAAAGGTTAACACATTTTTCACTACTAGAGGCCATAACAACTTCCAAACTGACAACATTTAAAAAAACAACAAACAATCACCACAGCACAGTTAAACAATACTTGGTCAACATAGTTACAAACAATACTTGGCCAACAAAGAGTAAACTACTAGTGGCAAACACTAATTACACTAATTACAAGTGGACTGAGGCACGTAGGCGACCCAAAGGCCCAATAGCATAGTGACAGTGATGACACCATGTGATATGTGTCCAGGGTAGTCATAGGCATAGCAGCTGATTGCAAAGAGCAATTGAATGGAGAAGACCAGACACTGAAGGTGAACGTTCATTTCGCGACCTTTTGAAAGGTAGCATTTCTTTATGGTGAAACTTGCTTTTGGCATCATAGATACAGGGGTGAAAAGGGGCAGCCTTGGATTTCTTCTTGCCTTACTGATTCCATTCAAATATTAAAAATAGGCAGAAACAGACGGGCGAAAGCAATGGATTGTCGTTCATGTACTGCAAAATGAGAAAGTTAAAGGTGAAACGCCGACCTTCTTGCTTGAAATACGTTTCTTTTGTGTAATTAATTCCGCAACAGGAAAAAGGCAGTGAGGCAGTTGTAAAATGAATGGTTATTCATCCTTATAAAAATATCTTAGTCTTGAAAATAGATTCATATCAGACCATCATATACTCTCATACTATGCATCCAATATTATACTTCTGGTAAAAGGAATTAACTTTATGGTGATAGATTACATGTTGTATCTATGCAACTCAGGTCGTTTCCTCAATATATGTCTTGCGTGTCTTCTTCTCATAACAAGTATATGCTTCCTACTATATTCGTAATAAGTCCCAGGAGCAAAGTTTTACATTAATATTTACTATGTAGTCTCACACACCATGTTGAATATCTTGTCAAAAGCATGTTTCATCATTACTATCTTCTCAGCATACGATAAACTAATAATACATGAGGGGAAAACTCGGTATTAATTTTAGGCTCAACTCTAAAATGGCAACGACCCAACATTATGTGTGTTAACAAGTTGCAATCAGATTTAATGCTGCAATCTACAGCACCAGTACAAGCAAAGAACCAAACAACAGGACACAAGAAACGGGGCAAGGGAAACTCTGGGAACTTTGGCAATGATGTTGCTGATGAGCTTATTAGACAGGGGCTTCTTGACAGACGGAATAGGGTAGCTTTCCCGGTTACCCAGAAGACTTTCCACCTGTTGTCAGAGTGACTTTAGCCAGTGAATAGAAATGGTAATGGTACAAGATTTCGGTCAAACTGAGCTTGTACGGTATTTACCCCACGTTTTGTGTCCCAACCACCATAGACAATTTTGCTAGGAGGTATGCAGCCATTGTGTCTAGGCTTCAAATTGGGCATTGCCTGTTGGCGGCACATGCAAATTGGTTGGGTTGGAGATTGTCGCCGATTTGTCGCTGCAGTGCTGAGGAGGAGACAGTCGAGTACTTTCTATTGGTTTGTCATCTGTGGGCTGCGTTCGGTTGCGATTCTCAGTCGGACTGGGACTGTGATCTGAGTGAGGTTCTTGGTGTGCCCCGCACAATCCGTCTTATTAAGGACGGAAAAGCCAAAAACTCTATATGAGTTAAATAAATACAGATGCAAACTTATTTACATTGCCTTTTGGAGCTGTGTCATTTACTGAGCCGTGTCAGTGTGGCTCAGCAGTAGGACCTCGGCGTGTGATTTCAAATGTCGTGGGTTCGATTCCTCGTTCAGGCAGTCTGACATATAAGTCCAAAAGGTAACGTAAATAGGTTTGCATCTGTATTTATTTAACTGAGGGTGATTACGCTTCGTTGCAACGGGTAATCAGGTTCTGTAGGCTGACCAAGAAGGTTAAGTAGTCGGATGTATGGTCCAGAGCATTGATGTTGTTGGGTTAGGTTAAGAAGTGTTAAAGTATACAGTGAGCGTGTAAGAAACTGGTTCTGTAGGCTCAGTAGTAAGAAATTCAAATTCAAATTCTAAGCAACAACAATTATGTAACAGTACCAATTGATGCCATCAAACAAAGCTCATGCCCAAAAAATAAGATTAATCCAGTGCAAACTAGAGTTGAGAAAGAACAAAGAGAAATAATAAACGTGCATTCATAAAAAGGAGTATGTTCTCACAGACATGTTTAAATAATCTTAACATGTGAGTAAAGCGATCAAACTCACTTCAAAAAAAATACACAAAAACTGACTTGTAAAAATAGACCAATAATTCAGAAAACAACCTTCGAGTTTATCACAACTCACGTCCACCGGGTGTCTATTACCACCAACGTCCTGGAACTCCACATTACGTAAGAAAATTAATTTAAAGCCAACCAATTTGCTAATTTAGTTGCGATTTTTACCTACCAATGCCTAAAAAATACCTCTGAGAACTGAATTTGAGGGAAGAGCTGATTAAGGGATGTTTTTGTAACTTCCCAAAAGAGGTAATTTTTCCAATCGCTGTTGCTAATTGTGTATAGGACGATTACTTTAGGATTGGCGAACTTGAAGCCTATAAAGAGAAATAGGCTGATAAAATTGGCTTTTTCTCCTAATACGTACAGCTCTGAAACTTTATGGGTGCCAGAGGGGATCTCCAGCTAAGTGCATACTAAGTTTAAAGTGGATAGGACTGTTGAACGTGAACCTGTATTGAACCCAGCCTAGATGCCTCTGCAACAGGTGACTAGTATGCATTCTCACAACTTGTGTTGAGTGTTTCGCAGCCGAATACCAGGTGTTTATTGCAATGCGTTCTCGCAAGACTGTCATGGAAGCGGTATAATTAGTAAAAAATTGAAAGTACCTAGAAAACTTGATAGTAAATTAGCAAGAAATGCGCTTTTATAAATAACTACACGAAACATACTCATTACACCACTTCTGTCCATACTGTTTGTAAAAGTCTCCTGGATATCATTTTATATTCTTGGTTTTGTTACTCTATTCCTGATTTATTGTTAATATTTTTCAGGTTCATTCCAATTTCCCTTCTCTGTCATATGTGAATACTCTCTACGGAATTTGCACAACACTTAATCCTGGTATGTTTTTCCTATACTATATTGGCAGTATGAAGCTGTACCTAAATAGAAATCAAATATAATAAATGAAAGAAATACAGGATGTACAAAAACAACAAAAAAGAGCTAAATTAGTAGTATAGAAGACAGACTGGCTCATCACCTTCTTGTAGCATTGGAAGCCCTGCTGGTGATCAAGTGCTATTTGCCTTAATGTTTTACGACCCTGCTGGGATGAAATAATATACCATTCTACAATCACAATAGTCTGACCGAGAACACCTAGTCTATGGCTCCAGCCATTCATTCCAAATGAGAATTTAAAAAAAAAAATATTAATAATAAAAGGTTTAGCCACACAAAGGTGGTAGGGTACCAGAAGGGTGAAACTGCTAACACTTTTCCTTGTCATAGAAAAAAATTAAGAATGAACAAGCATTATTCACAATACGACCTCATCTTCAAGAAAATGTAGAAACAGAAACGTAAAACGGTCGGCTGAAGATGCCTGTATTGCCTCCATTTCTAGAGAGTTCCATGGACAGACCACCCTGACCAAGAAGAAGTTCATTCTGCAGTCCAACTTCCCATAAGCCACAACTAGTTTTTTTGGAGTAGCCCCTAGTAACCCTACAAGGGCACGGCTCGAAAAACGGTTATAATCAACAGTTATTAATCAATAATTGTTAAAAGGCCTTTAACAATTTTGTAGGTCAACTGAAGGTTGGCGCGAAGCCTGCACAACTCAAGGGATTCAATTCCTGTTCGAGATAACCTTAAGTTGTAAGGATGATTCCGCTTGGCTGAAAGCTCTTTGTGAATTATTTCTGGACTGACTCAATCTTGTCTGTCTTTCAGAAGGTAGGGGGACATACAGGGCAAGCAAACTCAAGGAGTGGTGTCAGGAATACTTTAAAGCCCGATGGAAAGTCTCAGTGTGACAATATGGAAAACAAGACATTTACCAATAGATAACAGCAGCTGCCAATCCTCACTCCAATTTGAAGAATCCCATCACTCAGAGACTGATAGTTGTCCCCAGGAACAACCAAGTGTCCACTCAATTTTAGATCATCAGCGAACTTAAACTGGTTTATTGATGACAGAACACACTTCAGGTCATTTAGATAAATGAAGAAAAGCAAAGGCCCTACAACCGACCCCTGAGAAACAACACTAATAATGTTTGACGGGGCAGAAAATTTATGTATTACAAACTGAATTTCACAATGTCGCCTATTGTGCAAGTATCAAAATTTCAGTGGTATTAATAATGCCATATTTACTTGTTTGATGGTTTTATCAGTATATCTGCTGCTGCTGATCTGATTTTATAAGCCTGCGTTATACCAATGTCCACTCGCTGAGAGGACCATTGTTGTATCCATTGCGAACCATTCTGATCTCATTTCTTCACATGACATCCTAAGGTAAATCAGTAGCCTAAATAGTTTCCCAACATGTCCTAAAACTTACTGGCAGTATTTTGTTCATTGTCGTATTGATGACATTGGGTGTGTTGTTGAGGCACATAATTGTTAACTGATTATAGAGAGAATAAACATCATGGTTTCCACTTGAATATCGTTTACTTCAATGGATCCAAACCAGCTTTCATTTGTTCACGAGAAATGATTGCTTCTATTGTTCAATCAGTTTGATAATTGTGGAGGAATTTGTGTGCTTCAGCCATTCCAACGAACAAAACATGCGACGAACTAGTTACTCATGATTGTACACCATAATTCAAACCAATTAAAGGAGCTGAAAGATTCTTTTTTAATCGAATGAAGCAAGAGGTAAATCGTTTAATTTTTTATTGTAAAGCCTTTAGCAGCTTTGAAATTCTGTAACTTTGCAAGTTGGATAGTGACAGATGTCCTAGAAAGGGGATCGTGAATGATTACCCATTGCCCTAATAAGTAACTGCAAGACATTACCAATGTAAACACGGGATTTATTCCCGTGTCAGGAACACAACAGTTTTACAGTTTACATTACGTACTAATTATTAGGTATAAAGTTAGGCCAACCTTCTCGATCGCAGCTACTAAGGAAGTACCTTCCAGACGGAAAAACGTCACTTCCCTAGCTACAGGTTCAAAGTTCTGCTTGTGAACATCTTCCCATGTGCAGACGTTTCCACATCCTGGCACTGAACTATTGGCCATTGCCGGCTACTACCACAGTGGGCTTTATAAATGCTCTTTTGTCTCCAACAAACTCCCCCTTGACACCAGTACCTAATAGGTGAAACGGACATGAAGTAGATTAGTCAAATGCACTTGAAGCACAGCGGTTTGTGGCTTCGTCAAGCAGTTTTCTATATTGTTCTGGGTTGGCACATAGTGGACAGCAATCCGTCCTTCATCCACCTTCTCTCTTACATGGAGATAGAGAATGTCTATGTGTTTAGTCCTTGAACGTTCAACATAACTCACAGTATATGCTCTGACGCTTTGCAAGTCCGTGCTGTAGATTGGTACTGCTCTCACATCTTCAGGCTTCAGCAATCCTGTTTCCTGAAGCAGTTCCTGTGTCCACAGGCTCTCTTGAACAGCTTGGCTTATGGCCTTGTACTCGGATTCCATTGACAATAAACTTACGGACCTTTAGAGGTTTGACTTCCATAAGAACGGTACCCCTCCATACTTGACGACGATTCCAGTCATTGATACTCTATGGTCCAGATTGGTAGCATGACTTGCATCAGCATAGACCTTGAGTCTACTGTCGTATGGATCTACCACAAGGCTATATTCTCGGGTTTCTTTCAGGTAGCTGAGGATGCGCCTGGCTTCTTACCAGTCATCTGGCTTGGGAGATGTTGCATTCTGCGCCAAAATGTTTACTGCATATGATATATCTGGTCTCGTTCCATTGGCTATGTAGGAGAGGCGGCCTACAAGTTCCCACAGAGGAATCTTCTCCTTTCCTGATTGTAGCTCATGAGGTTCTCTTGCTTTGAGTACAGCTGATGTGACCACGACACATGACTCATCCAACTTGAAATGCTCGAGTACATTGTCAACGTAGTGAGTCTGAATCAATGTTAGATCTCCTGAATACGTGCTGAAGAACTTTATTCCTAGTAGGAAGTTAATCAACCCCAGCGGCCTGATTTTAAAATCTGAAGTAAAGATCTTTTTGGCTAGTGCTCGCATTTTTGGTGTCAAACGTCTAGGCAATTGTGTTATCAACATACACAACGTGAATGCATATTGCGTCACCTTTGGTCATGACAAAAACACAAGCATCTCTTTTGCATATGTACATGCCATGCTTCGTCATTTCCTGTGCAATGGATATTCCATTGGCGTCTACTTTGTTTTAACCCATAAAGGCTTCTAATGATGCGGCAGAATTTATCTTCAAACCCAGGTACCTCAAATCCTTCAGGCTGGCGCATAAAAATTTGCTCCTGGTTTCCCAAATAACCGTTAAGATACGCAGATAGACCAATTTGATATTAAATCTGCGTATCTTAATGGATTTTTGGGAGACCAGGAGCAAATTTTTATGCGCATGGATTGGTCTATGTTGTAGCCTTTAAGTACCGCTGCTGTGACAAGGAGTTGTATGGTGGGTAGGCTGGCAGTTGGACTGTAAGTCTTGAAATAGTCGACACCATATTTTTGTGCGAAGCCCTTCGCTACCAGTCTTGCCTTACAACGCTCCACTTCCCCTTATGCATTCTTCTTAATCTTTAATTCCCATTTGCTTCCTATGCAGTGTGCACTTGGCGGTAGGTCCAGTAAGTCCCAAGCATAGATTAGCCACTAGTGCTCCATATTCATCATTAAGCACAACTTTCCACAAGTCAGTATCTGGACCCGAAAGCACCGCTTGAAGTGTATTGGGTTCAACTGGATTCGCAAGAAGTAAGGCTAAATGTTCATTTATTTTTTGGCTCAGTATCGTTGAGTTGTGCATCTGGATGCTTATCCCCTCCCAACGGTAGCTAAGGAAAGAGTTCAGGAACGTTTGCATTTTGGGACTTGGCTCTCTGCGAGTTAAAGGTGGTAACTTACAAGGTTCAGGTTCGGATGACCTTGGAGGATGAGCTCCTATGATCCTAGGCTCGATTCTCATAGGTTGGACTGATGACCTGGAAGCATCAGTGTCCTGGGGTATAGGTCTAGGTTGTACCTTCTTTGGGGTGGGGCTACTGTCTTTGACGATCGAGCTCCTTGCTGAGCTTTGCTAGTATCTGGAGTGTTCTACAGCCGATAACCACTGGGGTTGTTGACGCTGAAGGCTGGGCTCCATTACTACCGGGTCTCTAGGGTAGATGGCCCAGGGAGGACCGGACTCCTGTTGTAGGTCATCCAGGTTGTACAGTTGCTGGGGTAGCTTTCCCTAAATAGGAGTCTCCATAGGCTATTCCACGGCCTCAAATACTGAATCGAGTAACTCCATCCGAGTTTCACTAGGATTTCCATTTAAATGTTGTGAACCCATTACGTCTTCTGGAAACGTGACTTGTCGGGATACTACTATCACACAATTTTCAATGTCGTATAGTCTGTACGGGAATCCAGATCATATCCCAGCAATATACATACAATTCCTCTTGGTTGCGATATTTTGTCGTGCGCTATTTTGTCGTGTGCTACGTTGTCAACACGCTGTTTTGTCGTGCACAGTTTTGTTGTCGCGCTGTTTTGTCGTTGTGCTATTTTGTTGTGCGCTGTTTTGTCGTGACTCTGTTTTGACATCGCTGTTTTGTCGCATGCTGTTATTTCCGAGCTGTTTTGACGAGATACCCTTTCAATGCAAAACACAAACAGCCTATGCTGCGAAAATATAGTACTGATGGTTTATAGTCAAGATTAAATCATGACTGTCTT
>JAHWFP010176992.1:0-19647 GCA_023313725.1 Lithobius niger
ACAATTTTGAAGGTCAGAATGAGATCAGCACGTAGCCTGCGTAATTCAAGAGACTCAAGTCCAACACGGGACAACCTGGTGTCATAAGAAAGCGTCCGCATTCCAGGTAATTTTTTAGTAAATTTGCGCTGGACAGATTCCAGCTTGTCAATGTCACCTAGCAGTGAAGGTGACCACACCGGGCATGCATACTCGAGGATCGGTCTCACAAACACTTTAAAGGCCCAAACTTTGATTTTCACGTTTCCAGATGTAAAGCAGCGGTTGACAATAGCGAGTCTCCGAAACGCTTTGGCCATAATTTGGGTACAGTGTAAGGAAGGTTTTAAGTTAGAGGTCAGGCAGACCCCCAGGTCGTTAACTTCAACAACGGATGAAAGTGCTTGATCGTTCAAGTGGTAATCAACAGTGGAAGGGTGATGACCAACGCTGAAAGCCAGGCATTTGTGAATAGAGAGTGGTAATTGCCAGTCCAAACTCCACTTTGAAACGTGGTTGATTGCTACCTCTAGAGTCGCAATCCTGGTCAACAATGTGCGCACCCAATTTAAGGTCGTCAGCGAATTTGAACTGGTGTGCTGTCTGAGAAACTGACATTAAGTCATTTAAATAAATTACGAAAAGAATTGGTCCAAGAACGGGCCCTTGGGGAACCCCGCTAACAACTGGTAAGAAGTGGGAGTATGAGTTGCCAATCATGACCCTTTGGGTTCGATTGCCAATAAAGGCTGTTATCCACTCCAGAAGCCTGCCAGCAATCCCAACCGCTTGAGCTTAAAAAGCAATTTCAGATGGACAACCGATTCAAATGCCTTACAGAAATCAAAATAAATTATATCGGTAGGAGCTCCAGCATCCAGAGCGCCAGTCCAAAGATCAATGCATGCAAGGAGTTGGTAAGTTGCTGATCTGCCAGGTAAAAAACCGAACTGATCATCTCTAATTAAATTGTTATTGAGTAAGTAATTCAATAAGACAGATTTTACGATAGCTTCCATTACCTTACAAGGGACGACAGTCAGTGCGATCGGTCTGTAGTTGTGCGCATTTGCGGCATCACCCTTTTTGAAGATCGGAATAACGTTAGCAGTACTCCAAACTGATGGGAGACTTGCAGATTTGAAGGAGAGTTCGTAGATAAAAGCGAGAGGCAAACCAACCTCATTTCCAATCATCTTGTAGAAGAAGGCCGAATATCCATCAGGACCAATAGCGTGACTTGGTTTTAAACTCTTCAGTGTGCTTCGTACCAAGGATGCAGGAAAAGAGACATGATTGCAACAGAAATCGCGAAGTGCAGTCTCCAAGCTGTCCGGATGGATGATACCATTATCGGTAATACAGTTGGAAACAAAAATATTGTTTAGTAACTCTGCTTTGGATGAATCATCAGTAATAAAACTATCGTTTGACTTAAATGATGGCAGGGTACGTGATGTTCCTGTATTTTTTCGATACAGTCTGAACAAGGCAGCAAGGTTACCCTCTCGTATAGTTTGTTTCTCTCTGGAGCAGTGCCAGTTCTCAACAAGATTGGAGTATACCTTGCGACAACTGTTATAATTCTCCTTATTTTTAACAGTGGGGGCATCCTTATAGCGTTGCCAAAGTTTAAGTTTCTTTTTACCAATTTTTAGGATATCCCTTGGGAACTGATTGTGTGATGGTTTTACGGGTTTAGGAATGCTCCTAGAAAGTCCCACAGCCGTGTCAATAATAGTCATGAACCTGCGCCAGGCAATATCCACCGAGTGACAATCAGCAAACAATGCCGAGTCCCAATCAGTGTCATGCAATATTTCTCGTAGTTGATTAAAATCAATTCTGCCTTTACGAGTCTTGACCGAAGGGTTATAAAGGAATGGCTCACAGTTAGTCATGAATGAGATCATGCAGTGGTCACTAATGCCGAGATGTTCTCCAACCTCAAGGTCAAAGATAAGTCTATCATCTCCAGAGAAAACCAAATCAAGGATGTTGTTCCCCCGCGTTGGCTCTGTGACAAGTTGACGCAAACCCAGCGGGAGGACAAGATCCAGAACAGATTGATGAGTGCGGCATGTGGAAGTCAAACGCGTCCAGTCGACCGTAGAGAGGTTAAAATCCCCTAAAACAATAGTAGAAAACACTGAGGTAACATTATTTACAATAAAATTGCCCAAAGAAGAGACCTTCGTTTCACAATAGCTATCAGGCAAATACGCAACAATAAATTTAAGTTTAAGTATAGGCAAAACAAATGCCATGGCCTCGGCATCCACAGCCATGTCAGAGCATACAACGTTTAAGTTGTTGCTGAAAATGAGAGCCACCCCTCCCCCCTCGAATCCCAGTCCAGGCGTAGAATTTCATAATTGTGACCTCCCAGCAACATTCCATTTGTTATTGTACTGTTGAGCCAAGTTTCAACAATAAAAATTAGATCGTAGTGACCCGTCGCGAGGATTGCCTTCAAACAGGCAAGATTTTTAAAAACACTTCTGGCGTTCATCAGCACGCATGTTATGCTAGCAGATGCATTCGAGTGATTATAGCTGCTGCTTCCAAATCCTGAGTGTGTTTGGATCTCACTTATAGTGGGAGAGTGGTTCCCAGTTACTATCGCTGGTTTTCCTGAACAGTGTGGATGCTGGCCAGTGCCTGGTTTAAAGTAGCTTTGCCTCTTTTAGTTAGATGAATTCCGTCCCTGGACATTAAAGTTGGGTCCGCACACAGGTTACAGTCAATGGACACAAAGTTGTGGTTTGAATCCACACAAAGCTGCCTCAGAAGCGTATTGATGGTCTGAACCATACGATCGTTCTCGGAATTTGATTTACCCAACCTTGGAAACAGACCCACTATGGTTATGCGTCCAAGGCACGTCTTATCCGCTGCAGAAGTATTGAGTTGTTGAACAGTGTAAGAGGGAGTGTCTGAAGTAACATTGTTAGACCCTGCACACAAAATAAAAGCAGCGTTAGGCTCCGATGAATTTACTAATTCGGGCAAGTGGTGTATAAGCTGCTCAGCTCTCATCCCAGGCCAACACCATGTGACTGAGCGTGGGTGTGAACTGCCCCTCAACGCAAGCGTGTGAGAGTCACCAAGTAGGATCGACTGGCAATTCCACGTGTTGTCTATACCATCACAATCACTATTCACATTTTGGCGAATCCTGTTATTATTACCCAACGATTGATAATTGTGGTGTTCATTTTTCTTGCTGCACAGGTAAGAGACTCTACTGTGTTGGTCTTTGGCACTCCTATTTGCACGATGCCCACGCATGGAATTTGTTGGTGAACAGGCAATAGTTAAGGTTTGTCTTTTTATGATTAGTACGACGCTTCCGACGACGAACTGTGATATTTGCTGGCAAGTCACCGTTCCTTGTAGTAAGAAGATTTGGAACATGTTGTGTCTGACGCTTGCCTGAACAAGGAACTGAGCCGGCCATAACAAGGTTGAGCGGCTCGCCGTTGCTGGGCTCTTTGTTTTGTGGTGCAACAGCAGCTGATAGTTTAAGGCGGCCAAAGTGTGAAGAGTGGAGCTGCTGCAAGCCATCATCCGTCACAGTTAAGACAGTGGAAACCTCGAAAGCTTTCACAGACGACAAAGTTTTCAAATCAAGACTATCTAAAGGTGTCTGTAGTGTATCAATGGGTTTAACGTCCCTTAAAGTTGATTGGAGCTTTTCTTCAAATGTGGCTTCCAAACGCGAGGCCATGGATGCAAGCAGTGACATAGAGCAGTGACATAACGTGACATAACGTAGTATAACGTAGTATAGAGCAGTGACATAACGTAGTATTATTGTACATAACTCTATGGTGGAGCTAGTAACTGGGTTAGCTGCAAGGGGCAAAAGAAGGGGGAAAAGAAGGTCTCTTACTGAAGCCAATGCTATTAGATTGGATTTCTTAAGCCTATAACGCGCGATTTCTGTTGTTGGAGAAAAACAACGTTTTTTTAAGCCTAAGATATCCGCTGTCAAACTGTCTTGACTACAAGTGCCGTTGTTTTCCATTACATTTTAATCTGTGCCCCTTGTAGTTATACCCCCCTCCCCCCAGATGCTATCGCGTAGCCAATATGACGTCACTTATCTCTGCTCTATTGACTCCCAAACGAAAAGTAAAAACGCATGTTTTGAAATGTAAGAATAAACAGTCACAATACATTGTCTACTATATTTAATGTAAACAATACAGGATTACAAATATGGCTACAGAGGAGGTATTGCAAGACGAGGTTTATGCACTGGTACACGATTGTTAAAAAAAAAACGAAAACAATGTTATGTTTCATCTAGTTTTAACTGGACGCTCGAAAACCAAAACCATCATTGCACCAAGAATTGCATTGGCCTAACGCATTCTGATTTACAAAATGAAAAGTAGGGAGGGGGGGGGTTGGGCCCGGGGGGGGGGGGGGGCGAACAGGGCATCGAACAATTGAAAATTGTTACAAAAATAAAGAAAAAAATAGCGAGTAGCTGCTGATGGGAATGCGCTCATTGAGTGAGCGAAACGAACGAAAATCAGCATTTGGTATAGCTTAAATATGACTGTCGTCATTTTGGGTTCACTAAGTATGTAGCCAGAACCAGTAGGGCTTATTGAATGACCTATTTAGTTCCGAAATGCCGCATTTGGGAAATTGTTGTTGGAAAAAGTTGAAATGTGTCAAAAAATGCAAATCAACAGTTGTTGGAGCGCACCCTCTGATGGAATACGTGACTTCTGCTGTCGGGTTTCGGTTTCTTATGCGGCCCACAAACACAGAAGTGAAGTATGAAGTGTGCGCGAAAATGTGACTGAATTTTGGGGACACACGCATGAGAGCAGTGGTGCATCCGGGAATTTTGCTTCGGGGGGGGGGGGGGGACGCCAAAAAAAAAATACAAAAAAAATGGGTTTCGAAAGCTTACGCATTTTGAACAATGTCAGTGATTTTTTCATTCTTTTCTGAACCTTAATCTGAGAAATGTTCTTAATGGCAGCAAGTTCTGTACTTTTTTGTTAGCTTCAACGCAAATAATTTTTCAAACTTTGGGAAGGGGGGGGGGGAGGTAAGGAGAGGAAACGCTGGCTCGGGAAACAAATTTGGATTGTTGAGAGTATTGCATTATAAACCAACGTTACACTTTTTGACCCGAAAAAGAAGGGCCTTCTGATGTCAATAGAACGAAATACTTGCAATTGGTCAGTTTTACTGTTGATCTCGGTTCTTGGCAAGAGCAAGTGCTTCTTTTTGCCACCCCCCCGGTGCGCCACTGCATGAGAGATCAAACCTTACCAAATGTAAGAATAACCGCATTCCCACCAGGCTTTAGCTAGTTCTTCTAGAGGCAATGCGGTTCTTCACTGGATAGAGGCGATAGTCCCTGAACGTTGGAGTCGATGGAGTTGCTCAGACTCTGGGTGGATCTCATTCTGACCTTTCGTATCATGCGGGGTCTTCTACCTGCCGGTCTTTCATTTTTTGAGGCTTCTCTGGTGGTCCACACCAGGGGCCATTCACTGAAATTATTGGTACTCGGTTCTCGTACCGACTACAGAAGGCACTTCTTTTCCAATCATGTGGTCAAGCCATGGAACTCACTTCTCGGGGATGTGGTCGGGGCTCCGTCTGTCGACGCTTTCCGGTTTTTGTTAATCAATCGCTTTCGTGTTTTCTTAAAAGCACTTATTAGGAATGGCGTCAGTGGCCCTGTACCCCTGCCATAAACCTTACCCTAATGGCGAAAGTTCATATTATTATTATTCACTATACAGTACCACGAATCCTGAAAAGTTTAGCCCATCATCTGCGCTGGATTTATATCTGTGTTCCTGATGTTACATAATCATTGTTGTATTGTGTCCCAGCGAATGGAATTCCGACAACACGCAACAACGGTCGACTGACATTCATTGTCTAACAGCTAAAACATGAACGTGCTTATAAGCCTACTGTGCGTGTTTACTATTCAGTGTAAGCGACGGTTGTTGTCAAGGGTGGACCAACCAACTTCTTGATCTGATCTTCTCTCCAACAGCTAGCTGCTAAATTTTCTATTTTTTTTTTGTCTTTCTTCCGTCTCTCAATCTTAAAATCAGATTACGATACGACGGAGTCATTTATCTCTCCTCGTAGTCACGACAGTCGCGCCACAGACATTGTTATGCGGCGCGGAAACGTGCTACGAATATGAAAATCCGACGTTGCGACACGACAAGACACGAAAAAAAATAGGGGGTCTTGAAGGGGTGTTGGATTTAGGGCCGGATTAACACCACTTACGGCCTCCTCGGACAGAGTTCAGGAGGCAAGTTACCTTGCAGCGTCCATTGCACGTCCAAAAACTTTAAAGCCCTGACATCAGACAGAAGAAAATTAACTGGAAAATTATCGAATTGAGTTAAGCCGTTTTCCAGGCCTTGAAAATCTTTTTCGCACAATCGTACTGTCGGCTTGTAAACTATTTTTATTTTGTAGCGGTGGTACGCTAAGATCACATTCCAATGCAAACTTGGACCGAGCATCGCGCGAAAACCACAAGGACTATCCAAACTATATGCATGTAGTAGCGCTGGTGTCTGGAGAAGGTTAATCAAAATTAAAATTAAAATCTGGAATCGGACTCGTTGCGAGTTTAATTCCGGATCTCAACGCTGAAATTATGCCACACCAGCAAGGTTACACAGATGACGTCATTTGTGAAATCTGCCAAGCCCAAAGTCCACATGACGTCAAATTGAAATGAGCCATTGTCACTCCAAAATTAATGCTCATTGTTGGTTGAGATAATGCTATTTGATCAATTGTTGTAACAATACATACCTATGAATTGTCTGTACATAATGCTTGACATCAATAATGTCTCGAGCTCGCTTGGTCTTCTGCCTTGCATCAAAGGGTTTAACGAGCGTTAACCATTCCTGGTTATCTGCCCGAAGCCCTAAGGTCCTATGTCTGCAACAGCCAGATTCCTAGGTGGTCACCCACCCAAGTATCAATCCAGCCCAATGCTGCATAATTTCGGGGATTTGACCATAACCGGTGTTTCCAGCACTGCAACACCGCCTGCATATTGTGCTCCTAACAATTAGGTATTACCTAAACTTCATTCCGCCTCTGCCCTCCAGCCATTCCTGATCCAAAGGCAATTTCGGCCGTTTAATTAGAATTATTCCCCAACTGCCCCAATCCCCAAACTTAACATCACACCGGACCAACTCTGTTGCTAGTTTAGCACTGCAACCCCGTAGATATTTTGCCTAACCGTCAGAACACGAATTAACCCAAAATTTACCGATCTTTTTTTCCCCAAGTAAGCCTATGCTGTTCGTATTCCATTTTAGGCCGTATAATCCAGGGTAAATGTCGCCCTTGAACGTCAGGCGAGCCTGAGCATACTATCGCGCATGTTTTAAGATTAAAGCATTATAACCAAAACTGAACCACGACTACCAGCCATTTTCCATCAATTTAGCTTAACTTGCAATTCCCGGAACCCCTTGACTAGTCCCACCACATGTTACTTTGCAAGTCCCTTGACTGTGGAGTTGGCTTAGGGGAAAACAGTGGCACGTACCAGCTATACCCTACAGGACATGGGGTTGAGGAACCACCAAGTTGACAAAACGGGAAGAGGCATGAGCCACAGCCGCGATTCAAGAGATAATTGCCAAACAACAACAAGGGAGCCATAGCTGTGTCAATTGTTAACCGAGGTCGTGTATTGTTAAAGGCGTGTTGTTGCGTGAATGTGGCGGGTCTGACGAAACGGTTTTTCACTTTCTGATTGAGTGTCCTTTGTGGACCCTGCAGCGTCGCTTCGTGTTGGACAGAGGGAGGGGATCCTCTACCCGCAATTTTGGGAGTTCCCCCGCCCTACCACCCCCATGTTCCTCGTGATAAGCAGAATCTTCGTAAAACCCTTGGCTTCTGTGAAGCAACTGGACATTTTGAGTCCCTTGTCTAGTAATTCGTGGCAGCCCCAGCGTTGGCTTGCTTGCTCCTCTCGAGTTCCTGTGTTCCCTCATCGGCCATGCAGGCTGTGCACGGAGATAGAAGTTGCTGGACTTAGGCATCCATTGCATAGGTGGCATGTAATGTATTGCTATGTTTAGCTGTAGGTAGCACGTAAGTATAGATTAGATTGGCTCCGGTATGGGTTTTGGAGGGCATAACTACAAGGTGCACTACATAAAAATGGAGGGAAAAACAACGGAAGAGCGGATTTCTTAGGCTTAAAAGAACGTTGTTTTCTCCAACAACACAATTCGCGCGTTTTAGGTCTAAGAAATCACTCTTCACAACATCGGCTTCAGTATGATGCCCTTCTGTTTCTCTCTGCAGTACCCCTTGCAGCTAAACCTTTAAGGCTCCAGCATAGAGTTATATACAATAATACTACGTCGTGTCACTGCTCTATAGGGTAGAGTGTATGGCGTTATACCCGATAAAACTCTCGTAATAAAACTTGTAACTTGTACAAGAGCCAAACATCAACAATTGACGGATTTGAAATGTCTACTTCAGGAAATGTTTTCTATGATCGAACTCCAATGGAAACTAGACCGCGCATCACGGTCGCGCAAAAGGACCATCCAAACAACACTTTGTTTGTCGTAGCGTCGGTGTCTGGACAAGGTTTATAAAAAAAATAAAAATCTGGAATCAAACATGGGGGGTTGAGGAACCATCAGATTCAGAAAATGGGAAGAGGCCTGACCCAAGAGACAGCAGCCAAACAGCTGCAAAGACAGCACAACCCATGTCGACAGTGGATGTGAAGACGTCATAGTTGATATCCCATAATTGTGTAGTACTTAGTCGGTGTTGGGATTGGATCCGGCCTTCGCTCTTGTAGGTCATTCTACCACTGGACTATATGTGCTGGTTCAGGGTACGACTTCCAAATATCCATAAAGGCCTTACACTCGCTTTGGCACAGCATGCAAACCGCGTCACCCAAAACCGTCAAAAACTGCTGCTAGGTCGTGCTAAAAGCAAGCCTATACTCATAGCGTTGATTGGTGTTTTCTTCTCACTATTACAGTTCCCGGTGTTGCAGCACTAAACGAACATTATTTTACGGTAAAGGTGACTGCCCTTGAAGTCTTTGCGGGACGATTTATAGATACGTGACAGGATGATTTAACACATTGTTTTCATGAGAAGAAAAGCAAACAAACAGTAGCGTAGTATAGAGTACAATGTACCAGGGTTCTCCGTCGTTTGAAATTCATGAAATTATGAACATGAACTCCAGTTTCGTGAAAATCGGCAATGTAGCCTTCTCGGCTGTAACACCCCGAGCGCTTCTATGAAATCTATAATTTGTGTGTATTAGCACGAAACTCCTTTCGAGATTTTATTAAATTTGTTGCAAAGGAGGTGAGTGCTAAAAAGTTCACAAATTATATATTTCATATAGAACACGAGTGGGATTCGATTTGAGAATTTTTGTTTTTTGTCCCACAAAATGGTTCACCGGAGTGATATCGTTTTACGGTTTCGATTTCGATTTACGATTTCGATTCTCGATTTACGATGTTTAGTTTTATGATGTTTACGATGATTCTACTCCACTAACCCCCATCACATTTCGTCAACCAACCTGTAATTTCGCTTGCGCAGGTGTTTCGTATTAAACCTAAACGACATTTTAATACAGCTGATGCACCACGTTAAACATACCGTGCTTCCGTAAACGTCCTACAATTCACGAAAATTGATTCATTGATCTAATGCGGTCGTAACCACTCCGAACGCTGCCGAGCAGCAGCTTCGTGTTTCCGTAAACTTCCGATGTTTAACGAAGGTGACGTCATATCCCTAACATGGACACAATGAGAATGAAAGCGAAATCACGTCATCTAAGTAAGATGTACTGTATATATCTATGGCTTGTTTGTCGGCGACCATTCGGAAACGAATAAAGCTTCGATCTGTATAATTACTGAAGCAGAAAGCTTTGGTGTGGTCTTTTCTGTGTAAGTCGGCATGGTAACTCGCTCGTGGACAGAAAAGAAAAATTCTCCACAGAAGAAAATTTTTTTTAATAAAAAAGAAGCCAATCAAGTGCACATACATACAACAACTGACGACGTTTCGGGGGTATACAGCATCCCGTTTTCGAGTGCATAACGTCGTCAGTTGTTTATGTGCTGTCTTGCGCTGCTCTCTTCACAGAAGACTTATGCAGTTCGACCATAAATCAATGGAATGTGGGCCGAAGATAGCACAACTTTTTAGCACCACTCGGATGCTACGACGGGTCGTTTGTTTACAGTTCCACACGGGAGAACAGCCGACTACGAGGTCATGCTTTGGTTAAAAAAGGAAAAAAAAACATCATCACCCTTAGTTTTAATTACTATATTTTAGAACTTAATATTTAGGTGGTCGTAATTTGGACATGACGCTTATCAAATAATTATCAATTTATCAACAAAACGGACGACAATTTTGCTCGAGTTGGTTGGGAAAAAAAAAACAACTGCGAGAAAAGCAGCCAAAAAATGCAAAAAAATAAAAATAAATACGCTTATTATTAACTGCAGCGTGACTTAATGAGTGCTCGGTAAATGGACTCATGATCTGAAATTAAGATTAAAGATAAAACCTCTTTTTAAATTTTTAATTTTAACTTTAAGGAGGGTTAAATTCTCACAAATACTTAAAAGAAAAAAAAAACACGCATTCACGTCTTTTTGCTTTACTCCAAAATAACATCAAAGATCGTTATCTTAATTCGTCGTCACGCATTTCTGCCCGAACTTGCGTGTGTGTGTGCGTTTGTAGCAAAATTTTCTTTTTCATTCGCCCTAAATTTAATTCGATAAAAAAAAAATGAGAATAATTACTCGTTTCTGACAAGTTGGTTGTCGCTTCTGACGACGTGGATAGGCTGGGCCCGCCAACCTTAAAATTGGACGCACCCCTACCCATTCATTGTTTGTTATCTCTCATTCCCTAATGACGTCAATCATACGAATCCAGTTCTACAACTCGGGAGCGTTCCTCAACTTTACGAACCTCATTTTGTCACAATGTTGATGGCGCGAACAAAGGAGCTGATTTGGGTTGCGCGACCTTTTTTTTTTTCGCGAATGAATAATGGCGTGACGAATTCCTTGAATAAGAAGCGTAATCCTCAAATACCTCTTTACGCTGCACGCGATAGAGATGTAGCGACAACCGCTTACAAAGGCTTACGTAATCCAAGTCACACTGAGAGAATACGCGCCGACAGAACTCAATGGACGAAAAGAGTGATGACCAAATATGGCTGACAAGAACAGGGAGGGGGGGGGGGGATTTTGTTTGATGTGCCGCATGCTATTTGATAACAATGAATACGAAAGATCAAAATCTCTACGAGTGTCAGTCAGAATATTCACTTTGTTGGCTTCATGATTTTTCTTCTTTCTTTCTCTCTCTCTTGTAATTATTTTGGATGCGGCGCAATTAATCTCGAACATAACATGGAGTTTTATAATAATGTAATTAAAATTAATTACCTTGAGGTAAAAACAAGCGCTGACTGACAACCGCGTGGGGTGCGGGTCTTGTGTGTACCGGATGTTTTCAAGGAGTGTATAGCGACCCAGCAACATTGTTAGGTACCGAAGCTCACAACAACATTGCTATCTCAGCCAGCCTTGTGCCCAAGATGCGTCACAACAATCTCCTTTCATTCCTTTCTTGGACAGTGTCATAGTTATCAATACTTCATCAATCGTCTAAACAACACAGTCCACCACTTTTTACAAATTAAAAATCCTTGTTCTGAATCTATATAAAGTAGGTGTTTTTGCTTATAAAAATCCTAATTTAATTGCATACAATTGTGAAATCCACCATCGTAATACCAACTCATCTAGGAGAACTCATCAAGTATTCCATAGGACACACGAGCTCAAGTTAGATAGATAAGATGAGATGAGATTTATTTGCCACTAAAACGCAAAACGGCAAGAAAGGGTCGAAATCAAGCGACCACTAACATCTTTCCGGAAAATTATGTACGATAGGCTGAAAGGTTAACATCTAAATTAGTAGTATTTAGGATGCAGTTCCTAGCGAAATTAGGGCAAGCAGCTGTCTTCCTTCGTTTAGAAGAGAATGGTTTACTCATTGTGTGGATAAGCTCACTCTCCTCCACTAAAATTCTCCCCCCCCCCTCCCCTTGTCCACTCTCACATTTGAATATTTTCATTTGTACTCTTTAATTTTTCTGGTTTTCATTGTACACTGCATTTGTGATACTTTTCCAGAATATTTTTTTTTTTTTTTTTTGGCTTTAAAAATAAACCATGGTCTTATGCCTTCATTTAAAGTTGTTAAATTTGACGTGAAATAAAGCCATGGTCTTCTGCCTTCATTTAAAGTTTTTAAATTTGACGTGAAATAAAGCCAATCATTCATTCATCAAGGTCAACAACAATGTTAACTTTTTCATTCCAGTGTAACAATGTTAGAGCCATGCATTGCCTTAGCAACCGACTGTATAGCCCACTGCTCGAAGCCATGAGTTAGTTAATATGAATTCCAATCGCCAAAGCCTTACAAACAGCCAGCAACCGATGGAGCCAGTTCATCCTGCACATTGTGGTAAATAGAATTAGAAATTTATTCCCCCAACCACCCGTTTGCCCCAATCCTCCCAGCTTTAGGTACATCATGACCTAAACTTTCATTAATTTCATGCCCATAACATTTAGATCTGTGAGGGAGATGTTTTGCCAAAGTCGGGCGATCATATGCAATAATTATAAAACCTGCACCATTAAATTCCATTTGTACAAAAATAATCTACCTTGATAGTTTTATCACCAGTTTCATTAACGTGGATTTTCAGTTTTCATCCGCATTAACGTCGTCCCCTACAGATTCGTTCCTCCAGGAGGAATTCTAGATTTTCTTAAGTGGAGATCTGTATCAAATTTTCATCGTATCGAAATGTAGCCTATTAGTGACGCGCGGTTGGTAGCTGAACACACAAGGTTCCCAATCTATACTGGTGTCTGCCTGTCGGCCCTTTACGAAAGTCTAAAAAATATGGAGATTCATCCTGCATCCACAGCACTGCCGAAGCTTCGTAGCCCGGTTCACAGAAGTTAGTCGTCCCTCGCTCGCGAACGGCGTATGAATACAGAGTCTACATACGTCCAGCCAGAAGTCATATCGTAGAACAATCCGTACCTATAGAGCAGTGACACGACGTAGTATTATTGTATATAACTCTATGCTGGAGCCTTAATGGGTTAGCTGCAAGGGGCACTGCAGGGAGAAACAGAAGGGCGTCATACTGAAACCGATGCTGCTAAGAATGATTTCTTAAACCTAAAACGCGCGATTTTTGTTGTTGGAAAAAACAGCGTTATTTTAAGCCTAAGAAATCCGTTCTTCCGTTCTTTTTCCCTCCATTTTTATGTAGTGCACCTTGTAGTTATGCCCTCCAAAACCCATCCTGGTGCCAATATGGCGGCAAATGTCACTGCTCTATACTGAGCGTTATTAAATTATACGCTTACGTGCTAATATGAACACTGGAACTCTCGCTGAACGTCTTAACGGCGGATTTATGCAACGAGACCTTCTCGTTCGCCGAACGCTATTTGCTTGGCAATCGTTATTTATTTACGATTAGTTTCCAGTTTGCCCTTACCTTTCACTATTCACCCTACATGGCAATAGCGACGATATAGGGTCGATTTAACTTGACAAAGACAGACGGGCGAGCATTTGTAAGATGTAAACATGCCCATTAAACAACTGCGCAAAGAAAATCCGACCCTTGATCTACTTTATCGTCTACATTACCACCAACTTCGTCACCAACAATCATTCAATTCCATCACCTATATAACGTAAGGTCCGCAGATGCGAACGCCAACAAATTATGGTGCGTCGGCGGAGAATCAAACCCACGCCACCCGAGTTAGGTAGCAAATCAGTGGTAGACTATATTCGCCTGCCATACAGGCGCCCCGGGTTCGTTTGCCCATTGGCCCAGTGCACCAGAATATTTGGGCTTCCATTCCATCAAGGGCGCCCGCAGAACGGCAAAAAGGGGTGGGCTCGAAAACTCAGAAAGGGGAAAATGATCAACCAAAGGGCAAAAAGGTCAATCAACGACATGAAATCATGTGACACATGCACTGGGGAGAAGTTTCCACTCCATCCCTTGGCATTTTGGAAAGGAAAGCCTAGATTTTTAACATTTTACGCTCACAGCATTTTCCCCCAACATTTTTTCAATGCGTAAAAAGGGCAATTCACCTGGTGGGGGGGGGGGGGGGGCCGGCCGTGAGCCCCAATAGCCCCAATGTAGGGGATCCCTTGCATTCCGTTCCATTTGGGCGTATACATTCCATTCACCATCGCCGCCTGCGAAGCCCAACAATTTTGGTGCACTGGCCGGAAAACGAATCCGGCCAGTGCACCACAATTTTTGGGCTTCGCGGGCGGTGATGGTGAATGAAATGTACGAAAAATTTGGGGTGATGGAATGCACGATCGGTGGTGGTGAAATTCTTGGTGTCTACATTGTGAACCTTTCATTTTCCATTTGTAAATCCACCATTCCCTTTAATTAGTCAAACAATGTAACTAGTCCCGTTTATTTTGGCTATTTTTACTATAATAATTTGTCTCCAATTTCCCTATTGTTCTTGTGTTAGTTACACCACGTTCCCAAAACTTCACTGTGATTTTATTCCCCTTTCATATGCGACGGTAAGGAGGATGTTCTCGTTAAGGCGGACTAGCAGATATTTTACCATCAATAAACCATTAACCATTCCTTATAGGCATTAACTATCAAAGTGCAAGGAGATTCCGACGTGGTCATTATTATTGTCTGCACGTCACCAACCAATCTACTACCATCGATCAACTCCGTCACATTACGTAAGAATCGCCGCCATCCAGTCCCTCCACGCTGAACGCTGACACGATAACCAAGAGACTGTTAACAAAAGCCACCGATTAAAACGGGAGCTTGGCTTAAAGGAGGATTGCCACAAAATGACGAGTTGCAGCAGCATCTATAGCCATTTGCCGCTATTCTGTTCTGTCTAGCCTTTACTTTCAAGGAACGAAGTAACACACAATTTAAAAATGTCTTTTTTTTTTCACAACAAACAAGCCACGTGCCGCCTTAATTATTATCGAGTGTAAAGGTGGGTGCGCGTACGTGCACCAGCAAGCAAGCGGTTAAGTTAAGCCTAACGACGTCACGGACGCTTTTTTTTGTATACACATCGACGCAGATTTTGAAACGCAGATTTTGAACCTTTAGGTGGGCGCCATCTAGTGACAGTTATAAATAAATAGACATAAATCGCTGGAAATAATATTAAGGAAAATTGGAAATTAGCCAACAGCGAAAATCATACACTAAAAACAACGTAGTTCAGTAAGCCACCTTTATGCAGTTAGGTTTCGTCGGAGTGGCATGACCCGGATTCGAACCGGCTACCCAGTTCGCCCCTAGATCACTTGCATAGCGCCCTCCACTGGCATAAAGATAACTCACTGAACCCGTTATCAGTTATCTTTATGCCAGTGGAGGATGTGGCCATAGCGATTAAGGCGCTATGCAAGTGATCTGGGGGCGAACTGGGTAGCCGGTTCGAATCCGGGTCATATGCCACTCCGACGAAACGTAAGTGCATAAAGGTGGCTTACTGAACTACGTTATTTCTAGTGTATGATTTTCGCTGTTGGCTAATTTCCAATATTCTTTAATCTAGTGACAGTGACATCGTTAACCATGACCACTTGATCCTTGGTGCACGCGGAAGCACCAACTTTACATTCAATAATTAAGGAGGCACGTCGCTTGTTTGTTGTGTAAAAAGAATTTCTTTGAGCATTCCTTCGTTTGTTGAAATCAAGTGCGTACGTAGAATTAAATAACGGTAGACAACGGCGCTATGCTGTAATCTGTCATTCGGTGAATAGCTAGCCATATTCAAAAGAAAGTACTAAAAAGAACCAGTGGCGCACCCAGGATTTTTGGTTGGTGGAGTGAGGGGGGGGGGAGGGGAAGAATGCAAATAAAATTGGCGGAATTTAAAATGAGATCTGACAATTCAGCCAAAGGATCTAAAAGGAAAGGAGGTATATAGTGATGTCTGTTGTTTTTTTTTTAAGGCAGCTTGAACCAAACTGGGTTATCAGCCCCAACGACGATGAGTGGGACAGTTTGGCTGGACAGATCCAACCGGAAAGGAGCCGTAATTGAAATTGAAATTTGTTTATAAGAGCCTCCCCCAAAGCTATGCGCCCTACTACACAAACTTCGTGAACAACTGCAAACACCATTACACAGATTATACTAACCAATCCAGAATACAACAAACACCAACTACAATTGCATTAACTCCAGAGGACTGTCACTGTGGAGTAGGGAATGTGCAGAGGTCAAATTGCCACGCCAGTCGCCTTAACAAATACTGCTACTGCGCGCAAACGATTCATTCCACCACGGTTCCCATCCGTGGAGAGGAGGTCGCGAATTGTGGGACTAGCGCTGATGTACCGCAAAATACCCATCCTGTGAGGCTGTAGTGCCCTGCAGACGAAAAGAAGATGCTCGGGAGTGTGGTCAGTATGACAGTGGATGCACTCAGGGGATGGGGACCAGCCCAGACGATACTGGTGGGCCCGCAGTAACGTATGCCCAGTCCGGAGCCTAGACAGGATCCGTCCCATCCAGACAGGGAGGCCTTCCAACAACGACCGCATGACACAATGAGGTTGCACCCCAAAGAGAGCTCGACCCGTTGTAGCTGACTGCCACTCTTGTTCCCACTCCCCCAAAAACCAGGTACAAAGACCTGCCCGCTTCGACCTTAGGAATACGACTGGCGATATCACCTGCAAACTGTCTTCAAAGGTAACCCTTGCTACGCCATCCGCCTGTACATTCCCCTCTACCCCAGCATGCTCTTTCACCCAGAAAAGGCGAACTGGTCCTTGACTGGAGGCAGCCCACAGTTTCTGGCAAACCTCACTGACAACTGGGTCAAACAGATCAGCTGCCGCAACTGCAGAGCGCAGACAGTGTACTGCCGCTAGCGAATCAGTGTAGATGGTAAAGGACGGGAGGTCGAGATCCAAAGCTACATCCAGTGCAACAGAAATCGCACAAAGCTCACATATAGTGCTAGAGAAGACTGGTCGCAACCCTCGGCTCAAGAACACTTTCAGATATGGTATGACAACGCCAATTCCCCCAGAGGAGCTGGGCGGATCAAACGAAGCATCGCAGAACACCCCGCATCCTACTGGAGGGCCAGAGAATATTTCCTGCAGCTCTGGGCACCAGGCCCACGGACAGAAAACAGTGACATGCGCCACTTGAAGTGGGGCCACATGCGACACCCGTTGCAGGAGAGCTACACCACATCCTGGGGGGCCAAGCAAGCCGAGCAGCGCCGGTCGAACACTAAAATAGTCTCTAACCACACGGCCAACGGGGTCGCTCGCTCCCCTGCTGGCATTGCGCACACACAGAGCACACAGGAGCTCAGCAGCCCGAAGATGTAGTGGGGGTTCACAGCACTCAACCCAGAGTGCACACACAGGAGTCGAAATCAGACAGCCCGTGACAATCCGAAGACAGTCGTTTACCACAACCTGCAGTGACCGGATATGCCTCTGAACATGGCATAAAAATGGGAGATGGTAATCCAGAGTGGAACGTACAAAAGTCCTGTAAACTGCGACCAAGGGGCCGCGCCTAACACCTTCGATCCTAGAGAGTCTCTTCAACACCGCCATCCTAGCCCTGACCTTGTCTTTGAGAATGGCAGCATGTCTATCCCATTCCAGCCGCTCATCAAGAAAGACACCAAGATACTTTACACCCGAGGACTGATTAACAACAACACCATCAACTATTATGAACAAGGGAGTGTGGTACCGTGCTCGCGACCTACTGAAGATGACCAATTCTGTCTTGGACGGGGCCAACAGCAGACCTCTTTCTCTAAGGAGACTCGACACGCGCGCAACAGTTGCTTGGGCACACTGGCAACAGCTGCTAGGATCACTCCCAGCAAACCACAACGCAACATCATCTGCATAGCACACGATGTTGTTCGACTCACCAATTTCGAGCAGGATGTCATTAATGGCGACTGCGAATAACAAAGGACTGAGGCAACTCCCTTGCGGGAGGCCTCGATCAGAGCTCGCTTCTGCAGACCAGAAGCCACCAACTCTCGTTACAAACTTTCGTTCTCCAAGAAGGGTGCACACAGCATTAACAAGGCCCACACTCACACCCATGCAAACCAAGCTACGGCGGACCCAGTCAACTCCCACTGTGTCATACGCCGCTTTAATGTCCAAAAACACAGCGACGACGGTGTGACCATGAACCCATGCTTCATAAATCCCAGACAGCAGAAACATGACAGCATCCTGTGCGTTCCGCCCTGCCCAATAGCCGAACTGGGTCGGGGCTAGACAATCGTAATATTCCAAATGCCAGCCAAGCCTCTTAATGAGCATCCGCTCATAGACTTTGCGCAGATTGGATAGCAGGGAGATGGGACGGTAATTGGAGACGTCAGCCCGTGGAGTCCTTGGCTTGTGGACAGGAACTATGATAGTATACAGCCATGAGCTCGGAGCTGCGCCCCCACCAAGGATAAACCTTAAGAGAGCGACACCCTCCTCAGTAGCACCCCTGGGAAGGTTCCGTAGACTTCCATAGGAGATCCCATCAATTCCCGGAGAGCTGTTGTCCTTACACTTGGCAAGAGCTGTCTGAAATTCAGATACATCCCAGGGAAGATCTTCAGCAGAGCTGTCGACATTCCTGCATACCGGGGGTGGGGGAACCGCCCCTGTCGGCAGGGAATAAACACTCGCAAATCTTTCGCAAAAAATATCTGCCATGGATTCTCCCCTCAAAACAGAGCCCGATCCACCCCGTGGGTCATACACCCACATCTGAGACACTTTGGTGGAGCCATGATTAATTATCCGCCAAGCCATCCCAAGAGACCCTGCAGTACACACACTGTCACATACTCTGTCTGGGAACAACTCGCGCTCTTTGCGAATCAAGTACGACGCTTCTCTAGACGTGCCCTGATACACATGCCAGGTATAGTCACATGGGTGACGTTTCCAACTACGATATGCCCGCCGCCTGTCGCGAACAGCACAAGAGCAGATTCTGGTCCACCAAACCGGCTGGGTGCGCGAGGAGGCAGACGCTTTCCTTTGCATCTTAGGAACCCCAATAGCATTAGAGGCGACCCAATTGCTTAAAATTCCATTGGAGGCCAGCAGACGCCGCCCCGTCTGGAATCTCCGAGGCACCGTACAACCGAGAGGGCGCAGGACCACTGCCTCTCTGATCATCCGACACAGTGAACTGAAAGTGCTTCCTAATACTAGGAGAACATACAAAAAAATCCAACACTGACTCTTGAATAGATCCGAGCTGCCACCGGGAAAAGGTTGGCGTTCCATCTTGTAAAACTGCGAGATCAAGACGATCAATCGCAGCAGCCAGGTTACGACCTTTAGTGTCAATTCGCACCAACCCCCAGTCAAAATGGTGCGCATTGAAATCACCACAAACCACAACAGAATTGTCAAATTGAGCAAACCACTTCACCCACTCTCCCACAGTATGGG
>JAHWFP010176993.1:0-14240 GCA_023313725.1 Lithobius niger
CGTGGTATAGGAGTTGAAAAGGTGAATAGAAATAGAAAGAGACGATGCACGATGTATCCACCCACCCAAAGACCCAAGCGACAGATATTAAGTGGAAGAAGTACCACCATTATTAAAGTTGTTTTTTTGCCGCATGAGGGAGGAAACCGGAGTACCCGGAGGAAACACTAGCGCAACGGGCGGGAAACAACCGGAGAAAAACCCGTACATATACACTTCCCATCACCAGGATCGAACCTGGGTCAGTACGAAGCCAGAGATGTTGAGCTGGGACCAGGACGCCTATCGAATCTGACGCCCTATAGTGCTCGCAGCTACCCATCCACTTAAAGGTAAATGTTTGAAGCCACATCTAAAACGCCCAGAGAGTATCGCCTGGGTTTCAACCCTTTCTTGCCGTTTTCCTTTTTGGTGACAAATGAAAAATCTTATATCTATTTAAACTCACCGACTGATTGCAACAAAAACCAACTGCTTCCGCCAAAGGTGACGTCACGGCTCGATATACGTAACGGTGAAGTTTAAAGGGGGATTGCCACAAATGACAAGCTGCAGCATGTTTAGACGCTATCTAGTTCTGTCTAGGTCTTACTTTCAACAGGCGAAGGAACGCACAAGTAAATTTCTTTTCAATAACAAACAAGCCACGTGCCTCCTTAATTACTGAGTGTAAAGTTGGTGCGCCCACGTGCACCAGGAAGCAAGGGGTAAAATTAAGCCTAACGACGTCACGGGCGCTTTTTTATATACATATATCGACTGTTTTGAAACGCAGATTCTGAACCGCTTGATGGGCGCCATCTAGTGACAGTGATATCGTTAACCTTGACCGCTTGCTCCCAAGTGAAGGGGACGCGCCAACTTTACATTCAATAATCAAGGAGGCACGTGGCTAGTTTGTTGTGTGAAAAGAAATTTCTTTGCGCATTCCTTTGCTTTTTGACCTCAAGTGCTGCATAGAACTAAATAATGGTGGACGGCGCTTGATGCTGCAACCTGTCATACGGTGAAAAGAGCAGCGTCATGTGACGTTATATTGGCTACAAGAGAGATAACTGCAAGGGGCACTAGATTAAAATAGAGGGTTAAACAGCGGCACTTCTGGTCAAGGCAGTGCTTTGAGAGTGGATTTCATAGGCTTAAAAAAACATTGTTTTCTCCAATCCCTTATGCTGCTAGGTTGTAATCGGAAAATAAAGATTCCACTTGCTTAAAAATGTCAGCAACTGCCAACAAATGGATAAAAATCGCGCATTATAGGCCTAAAGAAGTCCACTCTTAACAGCATTGTCTTCAGTAAGACGCCCTTCTTTTTTTCCCTCCAGTGACCCTTGCAGCTATCCCAGTTACCGGCTTCAGCATAGAGTTATATACAATAATACAACGTTGTGCCACTGCCCTATAGGCACCTTTAATGCACGTTTATGATACTAACCAGGGAAGATTATAGTAGGTAGTGACACTTTTCTGAAAACGTGTTGAAATTAAGACCTGCTTCCACCAACGGTACTAGAAACAGCACTTGTCAGGTGCTCGTATGAGGCGAAACTTGGAATAAAAAATGGCGGCATTGTTGTTATGGTAACCATTGTAATAGCGACAATACCTACGGAAATATTGACGAAATACTCGTGCGTGGGCAACATCCGAAGTTGAAGAACTTATTCTGTTTTCGATTCAAACTGTACACAGTTCGTTACACTAAGCGTAAACCACGGAAGAAGCTGCAGCCTGAACAACGCTTCTTGGACGTTCTCGGAACACGAAACCATGTGTTATACTTAGCTCCACTCGTAACGACAACCCGTTTTAAACTTGAATATTGGATTTTTTTAAATAAAACTTGCTCACACAGTTCTGATCTTTTTAAAAATTATTTCAATCTGAATTATGACAAATTTTAAGCCATTAATTTTCTATTCTTATCGTGATCAATTTGTTTTAGAGACGCTAAATAGTTTTGATTCCCTATGATGCTTCGCGCATCCTGTTACATGATGACAGCGCCCTCTGGCGGTAAATCGCTGAAAGCAGGTAGGCTACTTCTTTCGTCCAAATGTTTACCGTTGTGAGAAAAAGAGTAGCACTACCTATATATTCTTCTACCCTGTGTAACTACTCAGGGAGTGGACGATTGGTTTTAAGATATACTCGAGCCCAATTCACTCCTTACTGCACAGCTAGGGGTCTGTACACAGAGTAGCACATATTAGGCACTAACAAGTTGCAGCCCGTCACACCAACCTTTCGAGTTGTTCCTCCTTCACTAACTGGCCCTTCGGTTGCCAAGTCCCACGTTTTCTAGTGTGGGCAGAACAATAGAAGTGGCCTGAGTCATTACGTTGCGTAACCGGCTAACTGGTACGAGCCGGTCCTGACTGGTTTGAAGAGGAGGGCTGGCTCGTTACCCGGCTGTTGGCCTTCATCCAAGTTCCGGTTTTGGCGGAAGTTGGCTGAACGCTCAAGCAGCTTATGTAACTGCAAGGTGCACTACGAAAGTTCACTCGTATTGCACCTTGCGATACGTAAATAGCATGTTGCACCTGATACTAACCATAAATTACCTCTTTTCCCAAGATGCTCACCAGTCATGCTCGCGTTGTCAAGGCCCGTTGCTAAGCAGTTTTAAATTAAATACCGGCCGATAAATACATTTCTTTTTTATATATACATATTTTTACATATATGTATATGAGTGACTCGTTACCTCTTTTTCGATTAGTGGGGACCCTTTATGTGACGACAGTCGCCCTAATTTGTTAGTTACGTGTGCATAATAATCCTAACTGCACGTCCGCCATCTTTAGTCGGCGGATGTCTTTTTTACTGTTAAGGCAGTTCGGGGTGTTGTAGGCATCTAAGGATAAATAACAATGCCACAGAAAAGGCTGGAACTTCGTTTAATTGGAAGACTTTGGTCGCCTGACAAGGTAAAATTCAATATTAATGACACTGCTTTAACAATTTCTTGTGGACCTCACGACAAAGATTAACATACTCGTAAAGCTACTAATGGAAACTTATAAACTCAAAAAATAAATAAATAAAAAAAGTAAAAAACCGGAATATCGGCTATTCATCTCGCAATTGCTAAGAAAAAAAAACGGATTTTATTTAAACCAAAAAGATATCTCCCCAAAACAAAACTTGTTAAGGATTTCCTCCAAGCTTTTCGGCCGTTTGAAAAGTCGTCTTATCAAACGCCAAGCTCTTTCGCCAGGTTAATCCCACCGACTAAGAATTATTCAATGTTAAATGAAGTACCTAAAAATTGCACATAATAAGACAATTCAGATTTTTTTAGTTAACCTTCGAACTATATACTTGATGGAAACAACTTAACGAAAAAGCTTGGCGTTTGATATCACGACTTCACATCACACGGCCGTAAAGTTTGGCGGGAATCCTTAACAAGTTTTGTTTTGGGGTAGTTACGTTTAGGCAAATCGATCCTATAACAAAGAACTGCTGATCCGCTATCTTAAATCGGTGGAATCTCCTCTTGGAGATGCTGATCGAGTCCGGCGCTCTACCGATGGTGTCGCTATGAGGGATCGCAAATTCAGTGTACGTTTAAGAAATACATTGGTGAGCTGTGAGCTTTACCCGTGAGTTTAGAAATGTGCTCCTAAAATGAAGTCTTATGCGTCAGGGCATTTTTTTTAGGAAATGTGACTGGAGGTCCACTTTCACAAAAGTGCACGACTTTAAAATATAGAGGGCACCATCATGTTAATGGCTTAACTATTAACATAATAAAAAAAAATCCAACTATATGCAGTGGTGTAAGTGGGGTTTTGCACTGAGCGGGTAACACTAGTCATTTAGCCAAATTGTGTGTAGCTAGAAACTAGTGGGTCTGGGGGAGCGCTATGAGCTGCCCCCAGCAGGATCCGGGGCAGAGTCCGGAAGCTGACGCATTTTTGCTATTTTCCAGCATTTTCTGGTCTTGTACAGTGCCGTTGGTAACATTTTTAACAAAATCAGCTTTGCTGACTGCATTATACGCATAAAAAAGTTTGTAATGTAAATTTTTCAGTTTTTCACAGTAGATACTTATTTTTATAAATAAAATATGTCTTCAGGATAGTCAAGGTTTTTTTCAGCTACACAAAAACGAAACCGTATAAGGCTTCAAAACCACAAAAATAAAACCTCAACGTGCCCTTTTACAAAAGTTGCCCCTCCCTCTCAGTGGTCTGTCCACGCTACTGGATTTTACCTACAGTGAAGATTCGTTGTGAACTAGATTCAATATGAATTCATTATCCGTATCCCCACAATTTGTAGTTAGCGAAAAAACCTTCTCATGAAAGCATAAATGTATTAAACTTAACATTTTATTTCCTTTTTTAGGGTTGACCTCCAGTGGGGCCAATTGAGTTTAACTGGAGGTCCACTTTAGGCGGCTGCAGGTCCACTTGGACCTCCAGTTAGCATTTAAAAAAATGCCCTTTTCTTTTAGGTGTTGTTGCATGGCACAATTCTTTAGTTGTATCAGGGGGTCGTAACTCTTCCGTGTCCTCACAGAAGAGTTACTAGCGCAAATAGCGCTCACCGCTTGCTCAAGGACCGCAGAAGCGTAGACAACATGGGCACTGGTCATCGTAGCTTAAGCTGGCCCACATTGGTGTTCAAGATGCCGGCAAATAAACACTGCACTGTCGCAAACTGACACAACAATTCGTGGTCTTTTTTAGAAACCGCATACGGCAAATGTTAGCTAACACAATTTACCTTCTCGAAATTCCCTCTCCTCGGTCTTGTTTGCTAGCCATTTATAAGCTGCGTGATCGTAAAGTACCGTGGCTCATTGGGACACACAACAAATGTTTTCCACACACAAATGAAACTTTAATGAAAACGGAGTTAGATGGCAGGCAACTGGCGCGAGTGCAGTTTACCATATGTAGTCCTAAGTTGTAGACGGTCTTATACGGTGTTGGAACGGGGAAGTTCCGGTTTCATGGAAGTTTTGTGTGCGTAGAAAAAACTTGTTGTGTGTCCCAATGAGCCACCTGTGTAACAACACGCGTTTCTTCCCGTTTGCTCGGGTCCTCGTGAGCACAACGCTTGCCGAGTGTTGCTCTCCATAGTAATACGCCCCTCCCGTAACGAGATTGTACAATGTAGTACATTAATTTATTCTTAATTTCACTGAACTATGCATGCAACCCTAGTTGTGTTCTTGATGTCTTGACATTTGAGAGTCAAACATCCTGAATACCCTTCATTTTATTTCCTACGAATTTAAGAGTGGCATTTTCACTGAATGAAAGAATTTGGCAACATCTATAGCGCTATCTGTCTAGCACTTGCTTGCATCAAGCTTGAAGGAATTTACAACGCCTTAAAAGTGTGCGCGGCCTATCTTGAGTTCGCCGCAGAACGAACACAGATAATTGATTGTACGTTTTTGGCAGCAGAGTGCCTTGTCGATATCCAAGATGGTTACAAAAACAATGGCGGCCGTCGAGTAAAGCCGCCCCCTCCAGGAAGACGTAGCCGCTCGTAAAATATTTCAGGACTCAAGATACGCCGCGTACACATTAACTATTTAATGAAAAATTGTTAGGTCCTCGTACACCAGGACGCTGTAAAGATTAACAAGTAAACAAAACAAATTTAAAAAAAAAAAAAAGCTATTTATAGTCAAATGAAAACACATGGAGCACTACGCATTACACGAATTAAAAAAGGCACATAATATTTCAAAGATTAAATACTTGTCTTCATTTTCGAAGGTAAAACGGTAAAGTACACGACACAAGACTACAGAAACTTCTCCAGGGATGGAGGCTTAGAATTATGCCAAGTCTTTATAGGATAAAATATATTGTGGATAATAAAACCCAAAATAAATTTTTTTATTATGTATGGATCGAAAGGATTTTGAGGGTACGGTATGGAATTGAAGTGGGTGGCCAGGCTCGCAAAAGGAAACTCGACAAACCTAATAAAAGTTCAAAATAAAGTTGTAATATTATTATTTAAAAATAATCCAAACTCTCATACAGAAAATATTTTTCATAAACAAAACATACTGAAAGTTACACAACTTAGAGACTTTGTAACCTTTTGTATGAAAATTACTTTCAAACTGATTTTAAGAATGTGATAGATAGAAAAGCAGAAGACCTTTTACAAAAATTCACCCAAAGACCTAATGTCCCTCAGATACTAATGATTACGGTAAGTAGTGCAGGTCGTATGCAAATCCCTTCTTTATTTAATAAGTTGTCCATTGATTTGCTAAAACCATGGACTTATATGCAGTAGCTCCATGCTAAAACTAGGTACTAGGAATAAAATTAGAAAGGAAATGAAAATATATTTTTTGAACAATTAAAAGCATGTTGAGTCAAGGAACGCCACATTGGTTTAAGTTATACATTGTAATGCTTTTATATTTAATTGTGTGCCAGTTTGCAGTGACGGCGACAGGACTGATTGTTTGGGGGGGGGGGGGGCTCGGCAGAGGGCACGTCTGTAAACAGAGTGGGCCAGGGACTTTTTTTTTCAATGCTACCGCATTAGGCACTTTTATTCCGTTTAATTCAACTTAAACGTAACGAATGCTTCAATGCAGTCCAAATTTTTTTTGTAAAATACGCCACATAAATACACAAAATAAATTATTGCAAAGTTGCTACAAAAATAAATAAATTAGTAAATTTAAATAAATAAATAAATAAATAAGAAAGAAAGAAAAGACAACTGCCCCGACTGGGACTCGAACGAAGGCCCTCCCGTTTACTAGCCGGGCGCTCTACCCACTGCGCTACCGGGGCGGGTACTGGCTACAGGCTCCAGCCGAGCTAAGTAGCTGTTCAATCTTTCTCAGTGGCGACCTAGAGATCACAAACATACATACAAGGAGAGAAAGCAACATTGCTTCTTGGCCTCCACACAAGAAATAATGCAAGTAGTAAATAAAGAAAGAAATCACAAGGTAAAGGGTAAACGAAGCAAGCAGTCTGCATTAAAGACTGGCCTTGTGAGAATACCAGTTCAGTGGGACTGCCGACTGGGACAGCCGACTGGGACTCGAACTCAGGACTGCCCGTTTTCTAGCTGGGTACTCTTTTTTTCTGGCGGTGACCTGAGGGGTCAGGGAGGAGCCAGTGGTGGAGGAGGGTGCGCAAAATATTGGGGGGGGGGGGGGATCATGGCCCACTCCTAGCGCCGTCTCTGCCGGTTTGACTCTTATTATTAAAACTTTTTAATTTTTAGTTGATGCTTTACAGTTACCATATTTTTCCGTACTTGTGCGTGTTTTCTGTTTTGTTTTTGAAGCGATTTCGCATTTTTATTTTTATATTGACTTTTAACGTACTATGCTGTAACTATGTATTCGTTGTTTTCCGAATGACGTTGTAATTTATATTTTTATTAGCTGTTAACAGTGCTGATTTTGGATGGGTTATTATTATATTAAAACAAAAATAATTATTAAATCGAAGCAAGGATAGAGGGATACAGTTATTTCCTGGATTATTTTTTTTTTTCATGTGTGCTACGTACTGCGGAACTGGCAGTAGTAAGCTCACGCTATAGCTATGCATGGGACAGAGTGTAAATAGGCCCAAATTTTCTGGTTTTTAGGCCTCATTTATTCAAAGCAATAAAGTAATTTTTCTCTAAGATAGGGAGTGGTCAGAAATATCATAAGTAGATCCCCTGGCGGCCTCCAGGAAAAATCTTCTAAACTAATAGTAATTTTCCCTTCCTAGATTTATGGAACGCTAGTATACAGGAAGGTTGGTCATTCACCAACTCATCAAGTGACGTCACCGTAAGCGAGCATAGTGCAGCCTTTCCGGATTGACTTGTGCGCATGTGCGTAAACTGTTGAGCTGCATTGTGACGTCAATGGAAAAGCAATATGCAAAAAAACTCGGAATAGGACTTGGCCCCCCCCCCCCCCGTTCCCTTCCCATAGCCTGTCTACAAGGCAATGACATAGCGTAGTATTTTTGTATATAACTCTATGGTGGAGCCAGTAACAGGGTTAGCTGCAAGGGTCACTGAAGGGGGAAAAGAAGGGCCGTCCTAGTAACTGAAGCCAATGCTGTATAGAGGATTTCTTAGGCCTATAACGCGCGATTTTTGTCGATTTCTTGGCAGTTGCTGACATTTTTAAGCAAGTGGAATCTTTATTTTCCGATTACAACCTAGCAGCATAAGGGATTAGAGTAAACAACATTTTTTTAAGCCTATGAAAGCCGCTCTCAAAGCACTGCCTTGACTGGAAGTACCGTTGTTTAACCCTCCATTTTAATCTAGTGCCCATTGCAGCTATCTGTCTTGTAGCCAATATGACGTCACATGACGCTGGTCTAAAGGAGATCCTAAGCTTGTCCATCCTTGCTCAACAGAAATTCGGTAAAAAGGGTGTAGAGCTTCAATTTTTTTTTTATATTTCCACCGTAAAACGTTCGGGAGGAGGCAAGCAGTTAAGGATTAACTTCACAAACTACGTGAAAAGAAGATCCGGAGACTGCGAAGAATGCAAAAGCAAATAGAAAACCGGAGAAAAAATTCCTCCTTGTTTACTCATTCTGTCCGTATACGACTACAGTACAAAAAAATATTACAAAAATTAAAAATTAAAATAAAAAGAAATGCTTTTTTTTTTCTGAATGTCCCGGCGTCTTTCTTAAGTCTCGTGCTCCCTGTGACCCCAAGATGCTAAAAGATGTAATGAGATTTCGTCCGTCTCCGCAATTTCCGAATTCTTCGTCCCAGCTCACTCCAGGCGCGCAGCCGCAACAAGATTATTAATTACGCTCAAGTAGGACGACACCGCCGGTAGACATTAGGCCTAACACGCCTCCCAGGCTTTTTGTTATTCTTTTAACTTGTAAAGACTTCTTTTTTTTTTTTTTTGAATAGTGTAAAGTGGCAATTATTTCGACGAATCATAAGTTCGGTAAGAAACAAACTTTGTGTATAAACGTCAAATTTGATCCATATATTTATCATACATATCGGTGGATCATTTGTTGGGTAATGAAGCATGGGAAAAGGGTGACGAATTCGATGGATGGGTGAAGTCGGTGCCCTGATGGTCCTACTCAGAAAGGTATCCAGGAATTTTGTTGGGGGAAGGGGTAAGGGAGATACAGGAAGTTAGAATTCAAAATGGAGTCCAGCTAATAGCAGTATGTAATGTTAGGGGGAGGGATGCTATTATTTTCCCATGGAGCCTTATAAAACAACTCATTTTCAGGAATTGTAATGCCTGTGTAAAGTTTAAAATTTTATTTTAAAACGTTATTTCCAGAATTTGTTTAAACGCAATAAATGCCTCACTTGGTAACTTCCAAATTTCACTCTTAATTGCAGGTCTTGGGGCGGCAGTTGCTATCTCCTCACTTACATTACAAGAGCGTGCACAGACATCCGACAGGGCAGAGGCTTTATTTTTCTGGGGTCTTTTTTTTTTTGCTTGTTAGTCACTTTTTTTACCATTTTTGGCCCCTTTCTGGGACTTCCTAGCTTTCATTTAGCCCTTTTTAGGGCTATAGGCCCTTTCTCCTCGATGCGACCAGCATTTTTCAGTGCAGAAAAGCAAAATATGGTATGTTTTTTCTTCAAAAAGGGCAAAAAGGGGATTTTTCCAAATAAGGCGGAGCAATCCCCCCGGGCCCCCCCCCCCCCTGTCCCATCCAATGCACGCCAGTTTTTACATGCGTTACTGGTCCTTACTCTAAAGGATTATTCCTAATGGAATGAGAATCACGTCCGTCGCCTGCATTATGGTTTTATCCTGATTGAGTAGGTCCCTGGCCTGCATTACGGTTTATTCCTGTTATGATCAAGTCCTTCGCCTGAATTGTGGTTTATTCTTCATCGGATCAGGTCCTTGGCCTGCATTCTGGTTTTATCCTGATCGGATTAGGTCCGTTGCCTGCGTTATGGTTTATTCCTATTCGGATCAGGTCCGTCGCCGGCATTCACTGCTTAAGATAACGATAGGTTAGCGACGCCGATACCAGTCGTCTCTGCATGCCGGTAGCCGAGTTCCGTTGCTGCGTATTATCACCCTTTACCACCTGGAAGGAATAAATACAGATGCAAACCTATTTACGTTGCCTTTTGGACTTATATGTCAGACTGCCTGAGCGGGGAATCGAATCCACGACCTTTGAAATCAAAGACCGAGGTCCTACCGCTGAGCCATACTGGCACCCATGCTGCCCCGTTATAGCGCAGTGGTTAGAACTCCCGGCTGGTAAATGGAAGTCCTGGAAGTCGTTCTGGGCCGAACTCAAGATAGGCCGCGGACACTATAAATAGGTTTGCATCTGTATTTATTTAACCCATCTTGAGCCATTGGCTTTTCCGTCCTATATAACCTGGAGGGAATGCATGGTCATTGTCATTTAACAGCGAATATTAAGTCCCAGTGCACTATACTCAAGTTTTGGTAGCGACACATAGTCGATGAAAAAAAAAAAGTCCCTCGATCTTGGGTGAAATTTTTTGCCCCACACCGTCGAAGTTGTAAAATATTCTTATTAGTGAGAATTTCAAGACTCTTTGTTCATGAAATCCAAATTTTTGGGGGTCATTTTTCCAGATAGAACCGACTTCCCATCAGTTTACAAAAATCGATGTGTAAATCCTCAAAGCCTTATCGCTGCATTGCTCGTTGCGTTTCTTTTAAACTTGTTTTATTTCTGATTTTCCTGACCATTGTATTTACAAATTTTGCAGTAATTTCTCTTTACATAATTTCCGTAAGGTGTGCTAATTCCAACACGCATTATTTGGCATTGAGGGCGGTCTCGTTGTGTCTTTGCGCGGCCGTCCTTGGGCGGTCTGGACTATAGTCACTACTTAGAGCCACTCAAAATCAGACCCAATATTAACAAAGGACTCGAAATCAACGACGGCTTAATGCAAACCTAATCTCGTATATGAGTTTAACTACAGACATCCACATTTTTACAAAGCTGGAGCAAAAACGGGACAGAAAACCTATTGGGCTCGATAAGTGTTAAATAAATACGGATCATGTAAAAGGAAACGTCCATAGGAAGCATTGAACACGCATACAAATAACTGCGGTCGTGGCCGAGTGATTAAGGTGATGGACTTAAACTCCATTGGGATCTTCCGGCGTTGGTCTGCCGACTGCGAATTTTTGACCATGTAAGTATGGTTGAGTGGAGGACTCCGGCCTTTGGTTTCAAAGGTCGTGGGTTCGATTCCCCACTCAGGCAATCTGACATTAAGTCTAAAAGGCAACG
The DNA here is from genome assembly GCA_023313725.1 of Lithobius niger. NCBI lineage: Eukaryota > Metazoa > Arthropoda > Chilopoda > Lithobiomorpha > Lithobiidae > Lithobius > Lithobius niger. Next base: position 11,259 of record JAHWFP010176993.1, read on the forward strand.
TAAATAGGTTTGCATCCGTATTTATTTAACTGGAGCAAAAGCGCCATTTTCGGTACAGATTAATCATTTGGAGGGCCACTGGATTAAATGGGCATGTAAAACAATGGCGCCTTTTCTAAAGCCAATGGCTGTGAATGTGACACGGATTTCCTAGGCCTAAAAAACGTTGTTTTGTCCAATCTCTTAAGCTCCGAAACGTACATAAAGGTTGTAAACGTAAAAGAAGAGATTCCACTAGCTGAAAATTACAGCAAACCGCCAACATATGCCAAAAAAATCGCACAATTTCGGCCTAATTTATCCACTGTCACAGCAGCGGCTTGACAAACTGCACTAATGTTTTTACCTCCGCGTATATCCAGTGCCTCTTGCAGCTGGCTCAGCGACTGGCTTGTAACACGTTATTGCCACTGTTGTATAAAGCAGCGACTGTGTGTAGACACGTGGAAGTAAAAACATTAGCTTAGTTTGCTGACCCAGTGCTGTGATAGCTGATTTCTTAGGCCTAAAAAAACGTTGTTATGTCCAAGCCCTTAAGTTCTGAAACATGTACTAAGATTGTAAATTGGAAAAGAAAAGATTCCGCTTGCTAAAAATTGCAACAACGCGGCCAACAAATCCCAAAATAATCGCACATTATAGGTCTAAGAAATCCGCTCTCACAGCATAGACTTGACAAACTACGCTAATGTTTTTTACCTCAGCGACAATAACGCCATATTGGCTACGAGCTAGCATCTCGAGAGATAGCTACAAGGGGCACTAGATTAAAATGGAGGGGGGGGGAAACGGCACTTCTAGTCAATGCAGTGCTTTGAGAGTGGATTTCTCAGGCAACAAAAAGTTTTTTTTTTCCAATTCCTTACACTTGCGAGGTTGTAATCGGAAATGAAAAGATTCCACTGCTAAAGGTTGCAGCAACTCCCAACAAATCGACAAAAATAGCGCGTTTTAGGCTTAAGAAATTCGCTCTAAAGGCATTGGCTTCAGTAAGACGCCCTTCTTTTTCCCCTCCAGTGCCCCTTGCAGTTAGCCCAGTTACTGGCTCCAGCATAGAGTGGTATAGAGCAGTGACACGACGTAGTATTATTGTATATAACTCTATGCTGGAGCCTTAATGGGTTAGCTGCAAGGGGCACTACAGAGAGAAACAGAAGGGCGTCATACTGAAGCCGATGCTGTGAAGAGTGATTTCTTTGACCTAAAACGCGCGATTTTTGTTGTTGGAGAAAACAACGTTATTTTAAGCCTAAGAAATCCGCTCTACCGTTGTTTTTCCCTCCATTTTTATGTAGTGCACCTTGTAGTTATGCCCTCCAAAACCCATACTGGTGCCAATATTGCGGCTAATGTCACTGCTCTATATAACAATATGACATCATTGTCACTGCTTTACATCCAGTGCCTATTGCAGCCAGCTCAACGACTGGGCTCCCGCTACGAACTTCGCAGTACAGTGAACAAGGCGTTATTCTCACTGATCTATATAAACGCTTTAGTCGACACGTCGAAATAACTGCAATTCTGTCTTTGAGCGACTCTAACTAGTTTCGACCCCCTTCGGGCACGAGCGAGTAGCTCCCAGGTGCGAGACGATATATATCTCCGTGACAGAGAAAAGCGACTATTCATACCGGCGAGCGAATCCTTGTGCTGTATACATTATAACAGCCCGTCATCGCTGAATGTGAACTCCGTAGAAGACAAAATGCCGCCATTGTTCGTGAATAATAGGCCTACTCAGTGGCTCCTGTAGAATCAAGAGTATACAACGAGAAAACGAACTTATTCATGTCGGCGGCGTCAAGTGGAACTCTCTTAATTTCAGGCTATTCTACTCGGGCGCAGAAGCAGGCCGACAATTAGCCGACAATTTGGGTTTGTCACAACAATCAACCAATTCATTCCGAGAATGAAATATTGCACAAAATATTTCTCAAAAGAATGCCAAGCGTTCTGGGCAAGTTAAAGGTAAAAGCCCTGCATGGTTGTCTGTTTTGGGATCGCTGTGCTGATGACGTGATGGTTTTGACCGAGTGAACATCTAGGACGATTAGCTACGCGGTGCGTTCGCGGATGTCCAGATGGATGGTCGCGGCATAGATCAGAAAGATAACTAGATGTCGCATTCTAACTCTTCCAAGCCTATGCCGGGCCCTGGCGGTAGTTGCCGCTACTAAAGCCTCTGCTAATGCTTTGCGTGCGGAGCAGCATGGAGGCAAAACAATACGAAGGGTATTAGTAGCCGCAACCGCCGCCAGGGCCCCGTGCAGGCTTGGAAGAGGTAAGATGCCAATATCTATTTACTGTGGCTTCGAATGGGGAAGAGGGGGGGGGATTGAGGCTTAATGGCGCGTCGACAACTTGGTCATTAGCGCCAACCTCAGTCACAGTGCAGTGGTCCGGGTTGCCACTGCACCACACATTACAGAGACGTTATTCAAACCCCTAATCTAAATCTTGTCATACATCTGTACCTCCTGCAAAAATTGAAAAACACCGGACAGGAGGACAGACTTATCGCCCAACTGACGCGCAATGTCATGCGGAAGATGGAACCGACGACGAACACCATCAAGATGGCGACAATCAACAAGTAAGTGCCGGACCGTAAGTGGCCGTCGACACCAAGAGCATTCAGGAGGGTCAACCCCCCGCAAAAGGAAACAGTGAGTAAGTCGGGTGTGACCAATTCGCAAACGGGCCAACACAACCTCCTCACGGCGACTGCGGCGACACGCCGAGTGCCACTCCTCGACAGTGCCTTTAATGGCCCGTAACTTATTACCGTCCTGTCTGTCCCACAAGGTTTGCCAAAAAGCGTGTAACCTCAGACGCAGAGTTGGAAAGGCATCTGAGGGAACAAGGCTGAGATCCCTACCGAGAGGGCCAGAAAGGGCCCCTTTCGCAGCTGAATCAGCTTGTTCATTCCCTGCTATCCCAACATGGCCCGGGATCCAGCAGAAAAGCACGGTTTTCCGC
>JAHWFP010176993.1:23758-38099 GCA_023313725.1 Lithobius niger
CCCCCCCCCCCCCCCCCCCCCCCCCCACCCTAGTCACAAAACACTGAAGAACAATAAATCAGAGATGCATATTTTAATGTCTTAACAGAAATGGTTTAAGGCTATACAGTCATTGATCTGTCACCGAAGAGTAACACGTTCACCGATTAAGCCTAGACATAGCAGTCGCCAAGTGAATTCCACACTAGCACACCACTCTAAGGGAGAAAAGAAAGACTTTCTACAGTTAAGTTTAAATTTGGGGATGATCTCTCCGTTTATCGACAGAAATTCGGAAAAAAACGGTGCAGAGCTTCAATTTTTTTTAAAATACGTTCGTATCGCAAACGTTGGGGCGGAGGCAAGCAATGAAGGATTAACGTCGCAAACGATGCAAACGAAAAGAGGGTTCGGCCGAGACTGCTAAGAATATGAAAGCGAACATAAAACTGTAAAAAAAAATTCCTTGTTGTTTACTCATTCCAACAGACCTGACGACTACTGTCTGTTAAAAGTATACGAGTTGCAACACGCCACACGCCACGAAGCACGCCACAAACTTTCATCCCGAATGCAGCGCTTGGGTTTTGGGTTCCCGACTTTCAAGCCATGAAAAAAAAAATCCCGATACCCGTCTTTCCATACCCAGGCCAAATTGGACCACGACAACGCGGTCAGGGCCCGGGTTTTAATTTCTTTTTTTCTCGCTACAACATTTTGTGCGCTGTCGATGTGTCTTTCTCCTCTCCCCTCTGCCTCCTCAAGGGTACCTGGATGTAAACGCTTAACGTTAGAAATTCGGCGCGTCGTCCAGTTAGCCACCGATTCTGCCACGAGTCGCGCTACTTACACCCCAAAAATGAACTGCTCTAATATGCGGACCGAACTGTGAAAGGTACGTGTGACACGCGATACGCGGGTTTTAAACTTAAAACACCGCATTGACACCAAATTATTAAAGTTTAGCAACAATGGCTTCATGCTACGTACCTCTTGGTTCACTCGACGACAAAAAAAAAAAAGCCTCCGGAGGTGTAATTTAATGAATTTCAAGTAGAAGAGCAACCAAGGTACGTGTGCATTGTACTGTATGATACGCTACGGCGTTTTCAATTCTCATTAAAAATGTGTTAAACGATCCTTTGACGTAGCAGTAAATCGTCCGAATACTTCAAGAATAGTCACCATTACCGTAAAATAATCTTCGTTTAGCGCTGCAACACCGGTAAATCTAATAATGAGAAGGTATCACGTTTTTGTGCACCACGTTAACACTAATCAATGTTACGATTGGGGTTTTTCGTTCTTCGTGCTTTCAGTTCAGCGCAACACTTGGACGACGCGTCTAGCATGCTACGTGAAACCGAGCCTTAAGTCTTTTAAATATAGGTAGTCCTGGCCTGCCTGTCTGCTTTCCTTTTATCTCGTTCTTGTTTAAAGGCGCTCATGCTTTCAGTCAAGATGTTACCCTGAAATGCATACAGGCAAACCGACTGCGTCCACACTGAAACATAGAGCCGGGATCAGGATGAGAATTCATGGTCTTGACCAGGACGTGAAAGATCATTCCAGGTGTGGACTCGAAACCTGACTCAGTGTGGACGCCACTCAGGGGTACGAACTTTTTGCCAAGTGTGGGCGGGGGTCTTAGTATCTCCCTCTTCTTTACCACATTGCTTAAATGTCAAATAGGAAAAGAAGCAGGACAGTAGCGGACTGAGGTGCCTGGGAATCTAAGGAAAACCGGGAAAGCCCCCCCCCCCCCCCCCCAACTAAAGGAGGCCCTTGTTTAAAAGAAGAAATATTTCTTTTTTTAATTTTAAACGATTCGTATGAAAGATCTGCATCTTGAGTTGCAGGAAAACGTTTCAAATTCACGCGGATTTCTTTAAAATATGCTGGTTCTACCCCAACTCAGGGGCCTCTTTGTTTTCCAAATAAAAATATTGATTGTGAAAACTTTCAAATAAACTTGTATGAAAATTGCATTTGTAATTTGCTAGAAAACGTATCAAATTCACGACAATTTGACGCTCTTCCCCGGAATCCGCTGGAAAATCTTATAGCACTCACATAGGCAGCCTTGCCGAGTCTCGAACACCCTGCTTCCCCCCCCCCCCCCTTGCGGAGGGCTCCGAGGCCCCTGCAGTACATTTCCGGGAGTCCCGACCCTTCTCAATCCGACCCTAAAGGGGAAGGGAGCGCGGGAGTTTACTTAAATAAAGAGTTGTATAGGGCAAATTTTTTGAATTTTAAAAATCAAATCCATTCACTCAACGTGATCTGCAAACAAAACGTATTAACTACAGTACTCGTTGAAAAGAAAAAGGTGTATTGTTTTAAAGCAGCCCTACCTTTTTTGTTTCGCTTTCTGCCATAAACAGGTTTAGTTTTAGGATAAAATGGTCGTTAACTGCTTTCTAAATATGATTTCTAATAGCTTTTTGTCTCTCAATGTAACCTTGCTCAGAACGTGGCGATTTCAAACACTTCAGTGGTGGCGATTGTTAAGTCCTAAAAAAAAAAACCTCAACGGTCTTCAGGAGCATTCCGGCCAAAATTAAACCCAGAAGGACACAAGGCCTCAAAAAATTCCGAAGTGCTTCGCCGCAGTCCAAATCTTCCATGTTAACCGTCATTCGCAGGGTCCAGGAATGATCAATGAAAAAAACGTCGCCACAACAGCTTTTTTTCCCCCATGTTTCTGTTTGCATGTTTCTGTCCAAACGTAAACTAAAACTCATTTCCCAGGCCTAACCTAATACAACTCACCTAACTAACAACTAATAAGTAATTGTTATACCACCCCTGGCGAACTGTAATGGATTTATCACCCGACAGACGATTTCTCGCACGTGGCCAATCTGTGAGAACTACGTCAAGATGGTGTCGAGGCTGAAGGTCAAGACGCCATTAAGACTTAGTTCGAACAGATTGGCCGTGTAAGGGATATCGCCCATCGGCTTTCTGAGCCGATGGGCAATATCCCTTACACGGCCAGTCTGCGCCCCACAGTTTGCCCCACGTGGTATAACTAATTTATCGCACGGTTCCTAACTTTCGAAATGAAAAACAAATTTGTTGGGGTAAGTTCATAGCCTGTGTTGTTTATGTAAAAATTAAAGACGGGAAAGCCAAAGGCTCACAACAAATAACTAAATACAGATGCAAACCTATTTACGTTGCCTTTTGGGCTTATATGTCAAACTGCCTGAGCGGGGAATCGAACATAGGACCTTTGAAACCAAAGGCCAAGGTCCTACCGCTGAGCCATACTGACACGGCCAAAAGAAAACGTCCATAGGCAGCATTTAACACGTGCATATATACGTATAAACAAACACATTCCAATCGCCACTGGAGGGACGCTTATTTGCCGCGCCATCCTCCATGTGAAACGAATGGAACACTTAAACGTGAAATAATGATTAAAGACGGGAAAGCCAAAGGCTCACAAGAAATAACTAAATACAGATGCAATACTGCCCGCTCAGGCAGTCTGACATATAAGTAAAAAAGGCAACGTAAATAGGTTTGCATCTGTATTTAGTTATTTCTTGTGAGCCTTTGGCTTTCCCGTCTTTTGGCCGTGTCAGTATGGCTCAGCGGTAGGACCTTGGCCTTTGGTTTCAAAGGTCCTGGGTTCGATTCCCTGCTTAGGAAGTCTGACATATAAGTTCAAAAGGCAACGTAAATAGGTTTGCATCTGTATTTAGTTGTTTATGTAAACATTATATCGTCACGTTTGCATAATTTTGTATTGATGCAGTCAGGTTAGCGGCAGTTACCATTTCAGCAGGGCGTGTTTTCTGTCTGGAGGGTGGGATTTTCTTTAAAAAAAAAAGGCGTAGGCCAAAATAAAAGTCAAACCCGGAATTAAATACTAGAGAAATGATATTTGTCAACATTAACGCAGCCTGAGTGCATTAATATAGATGTATAGTATGGGTAATAAAACTGAAATTAAAGTATACATGCGTTAATAAAGCGTATAGAAAATGAGGCACTTTGAAATACGTAATTAGTATTCAACTGGCTCTACCTGCTTTTTAACTGTTTTTACAGAAGAAATTGTTCTAATATAAGCAAAGTTGTTTGTTACACTGTTCCCTACATCACTTGTAAGGGATGTTTTCCTGTAGGCTCGGCTACGCCGCAGTTACGGTTAATGTTACATTATTAGGCGGTCATTTTCCAAGATGGCAACTTTTCCCCAAAGCGGATTTTTCTATACTTCTAGAAAATAATTACCATGATAATAGTACACAAACGTTAGTAGTTATGATCACCCGGGTGTCTAGTATTCTGTAACAGCCTAACAGAGCCCCATGCTTTTTGGGTATCACATTTAAATCCGTGGGGAGGTAGGCGCGTGCATATAGGGTCTATTGGTCGGTCCATGTGCACCTAGGATCAACATTTTCCCTCCCTTGAACGTTAGATACCCGCCCCATATCCCTGCCGCATCTATGCGTCGCCCGGCCGGGATAATAATTGTTGAAAAGACTCCCCCTGTTTGCGTGCATGCATAGGTAAAAGTGATAGGCAGGAGATACACTTTTTTTTTTATTAAAAATCGTTTAGAGGTACATGCATAGTACAGTTGTGAAATAACAGCAAAAAAAGCCTGAGACAGTCAGATCTTCGAGCCAGGGATCTTCTTCAAGGTGGCCTGAAAGCTGTAAAAAGGTAAGAAATTGGAATTACCGAAAAATACTGGAATATAAAAACATAGTCAGAAGTCACATGTGTTGAAGGTTACCTTAAGTATGAGGATGCCCACGTTGTCCTTCAAGTTCGATTGAGTGTAAGTATGGTTTCCTCTTCAAGGCAGCTCCTTCAAGTCGGTCTGGAAGCTGTAAAAAAGTAAGAAACCAGAATTACCGAAAAATACTGGAATATAAAGCATAGTCAGAAGCCACACGTATTGAGGGTTACCTTAAGCATGAGGATTGAGCATGGAACCTTTATATTTCTGCCTGTAAAAAAAAAATAGGTGTTTGAAAGCGAAACAATAACGGTGTACGTATAATACCACCTGATGGCCTTCATCTAGTCTGGGGTAGTTGTGTGTAGGGTATGGTGGGACTGAAACAAAAAAAAAAAACCACGAGATTAGACACGGTAGAAATACAAAATGAAGCGACGTCAGGCGGAGACTGAGGGAGCCTAAAAAGCTCACCTTCGCAAATCATATAGGCTATAACGAAGCGATATAAGCCGAAGTAGTGCCTTCAATTCGATAAGCGGAACGTAGTGCAGACTGAGAATTTAAGAACGTGGACAAGGCTGAGGGAGCGGAGTGATAACAGCTAGGTAGTTAAAAACCCAAAAATCCACCGGCAGTTTCCTGAAGGGGAAACTGACGGCTAGTAACGAATCCCCGGGAGCGTCCAGCGAAGGGGATAAGCCTCTATACCCGTAAAAAAATCAGAAGCTAGGTATTATAAAAGCAAAAGTCCCACCGGTAGTTTATAAGATGTAATACAAACAAGAAGTGAGACATGTAAAGAAGTGATATCGCAAAAGGCCATATTGCGCGCATACGGTCTAGCTATCATGTGGAAGGAGGCGTCATCGCAGCGAGTCATAATACACGTTGTTTGTAGGGTTTGTGTAATACGGCTCCCTTCGATGGCGCTCTTCCAGACAACACCCGGGCGATACCACCAGGAGGCCCGTAATCCGCTGCGATACGTAAGGGAATGTGTTGGCAAAAAAAAACAAAAAATTAAATGTGACGAAGTTAAAAAAAACTAAAATTAAAAAAGGTATCCGTTGACGTATCGTGTTCATCACCCGAATTTGGAATTCTCAAACGCTAGTCGTCCGAGTGGCCCAACGGTGTTTCGTTGGTTCTAATTGCATGATGCCGCGTAGTCGAAACCAACGTTAAGTTCGTCGCCTAGGTTTCCAGTAGAAAACTAGGTGTTTATCGTAGACGTTAATAAAAGATATGGCCGAAAAAAAGAACAAGTATGGACAATAAACAAAATAAGTAAAGGCGGACACGAAGCTACGCAAACACAAATTTCCCCCCTTGCGAGGGAAAAATTTATTAAGTAAAAACCTACATTTTTAAGAAGATTTAAGATCTCTTTTAGCAAAACATTTATATAATAAAAAAAAAAACCCACACCGTGTACAATGAAGGAGATTTAAGATCTCTTTACATTTATATAATAAAAAAAACCCACCACCATGTACAATGAAGGAGATTTAAGATCTCTTTAGCAAAACATTTATATAATAAAAAAAAAATCCCACACTATGTACATTGAAGGAAGTTTAAGACCTCCTCATCAAAATAGGTATATAATACAAAAAAAAATTCACAACATGATTGAAGAGGGTTTAGGACCCTGTAGTGAAACATTTATATAATAAAAAAAATTAAAAAAGGTTTAAGACCCGTACATTATTTAAGAGGGTTTAAGACCCCTAGGAAAAAAAAACACCAACAGCAACGTCAGTCTCATTTTCCCCCCCACAGTCGATCATAACAACGGCTTACAGCATTGAAAGCAGTCTTTATTTTCGGAAGGTGTAACGAATTTAAAGTGTCTTTTGACGAAGCGAACGACACGGCGGTCGTTAAAATCCTTCGTCATAGGATGGAAATGTTGTTGGATACGAGTCATGGGGAGACCATTGGCTTTATGATATAGAAAATAAAGGCAGTATTGGCCGCATACCGTACTACAAGGTCCTTGGTAGGTGTGTAGATTATAATTCTTAAAGGTAGAATTCCTACCGAGGAAACGCAGGATGTGTACGTTAGTAGGCTTCAGACCATAGCTGTCAAAATAGTCAACGGACGCTTTGAGGTGGTCGAAATAGATGGCGATCCAGTGACTACCTGGTTTGGAAGAGGGGTCCAAATTAACGATGTACGCCGAATGGGTGGCTGTTCTAGGTAGCTGATCGGAAGCGTACACGTCACCGAATAAAGGCCCTAGCTTCTTGTGACTGCTAGCTGCGGCGCGCAATTGATCCGTTTGCATTGTTTTTTAGTGTTCATATAGAATGTTTCTAGATTGATCTATTTCGAGTACGGATTGATGCACCATGTAAAGTACTAAATTTATAGTTTCCGTAAGGGCTTCTTTGAAACTAATGTCGATACGAAGAGATCCTTGACGAATGAGGTTGTAATGGCACTCTCCTTGGCTTTTATCGGAAGTCAAGTCAAAGGCGTACAGCGCATTGCCTTCCGGGTAATCACCATACGCGATGGGTGGAGGCGAGCCCGAAACCAGTTTGTTGGTATCTTGAAAAAGTGAGTAATAATTTCGCACGTATAAAGAATTGTCATAGTCTGGTTTATAGGGAATAGAAGGAATAGTTTTTCCATCGGCCTGCAAAGCGAGATAATTAACGTTGTAGTTGGCAAAGTTGTAAGGATTTTTAGTATAACTACCGTTGTATGCACTATTCGAAACCAGGCCGAGAAGACAAAACGAAGGCATGTTTCCCAGGACGGCATTATCGAGATTGCCTTGTAGACTACCTTGAGGTATAGTAAAAGTTTTAATTTCCACACGGCGGACTGGGTACTTTGCGGAACCGTCTTTTAAGGCCTGGGTGAACCCCACCAACACTGCCGGTGATGGTGTGACTCGGCGGACGAACAAGGCTGCCTTAGTGATGTTCACGCGGTAGCTCGGGTTGGTCTCGGCGCTCATTAAACAGAATGCATCTTTACTACGAGTTAATTTGAGACGGAGATCGACATTGTTTAACAAAAGTCTGTCTTGCTGAAATAGGTCGCAGTGAGGGCGACCGTACAGGTCTATAACTTTACTAGTCTTGACACGTTTGGTGCGTGCTTTAAGACCAACGTTACTTCCACCAGGATTACCACTATCGAAACTACCGGCAGTATCGGCTTCCCACAATTGACTGGAGAGGTGACCGGCTTTAGCATCGGTGCCATGAGTCAATAAAGTCTCTAAATAAGAACGAAATGCGTACCCATTGTCGCTATTAGACACTTGTTTTCCATTTAATGTACAATCGCATTGCGAAAAAAGGGAATGCAAAAGTAGATTTACAGGACCAATCTTCTCGGTGTCTGTTATAGTCGTCGCTACACCTTTAACTATTTTGCACTGGATGTGTAAAAACGACTGACTCAAGTCCAAGAGACAGTCGGCAGCTCCAGGAACCACGAATTCGATAGGAGCACCGTCACTTAATGTGGCTAAAGGATGATACTCGACTAGAGTGTCATCATTTACGGTCACCTGCACGGGAGGTGTCGTAAAGAGCTCAAGTTCTTCCTTGGTGCAGGGGACTGAATCTCTGTCTGGTTTCAATGACATGATGATGCGGAATGAAAGACGCTGTAGTACAGTATGCGGTTATATACTTTCTGTTGCTCATTTAACCGAAAAAGTCCGCCTTTCTTCTAGGCTTGCTTCTTCGTTTTTTGGAAGCCTGTAGGCGTCTTAGTTTTCTCTTCCCACCTCCTGATTGACAACGCTTCTTCTTCCTCTTGCGACCGGTTCCCACTTGCCCACCTGTAGCAGTGGCCACGGCATCATGTTTAGCCGCCCTCCATCTCGTCCGAGCAGCTTCCTTAACAGATTGTCCAGACTCTACGTCATCCAGCATCCTTCCCCCAGATCTTAGCGCATAACGTCCTATCCCCATTAAACCTCTTTTAAGAAAAGGGACGGCCGACCGAAAGATACCGCTCAAGAAATCCCCGAACCCGCCCCCCCCCTCTCTGTATTCTTCCCCCCGCAAAATAAGGGGCTCCCCCTCTCTGGACAGGGCAATAGTGTTGCACGCATACGCGAGGATCTAATCCGGAGTAAGGGGCTCGCATGTTTTTTTTTTTTAAGGACGTCGCTTAAAGTGTAGTGTCAGGCTAACTTCTCCCGAGTTAAATGGAATGGCCACCCCCATGTCTGACATTATATAGACTCTAAGGGTCTCGAAATTAAGACGAGCGACTGGTTTGTAGTAAGGTTTAGTAAATATTACATTCGTCATATCGCCTTCTCCGATTCTTACAACTCTTAATAAAGGCGCCAGAACGTCACCAACTAGGGTCTCCGCCACTATGTCGCTGTAAATATAAAAAGAATCGAACCCCCCGATCAAGTTAAGTTTTATAGTTGATGCAACTGCTCTATGAAAAAAATGATCGGCTCTAAAACCTATTCTACTCGCCAAAACCTTGTTAATGCTCATACTCAGTACTTCCAGAGGAGTAGTCTCTTTATCAGCCGATAAAAGGATGGAGGGGAAACGTATAGACATTACATCTCCGACTTCCCCGTATTCGAACTTAGGATATTTAACAGCGCGCACTCTTTCTCTCATGGCCTTGTTCAAAGCATTCGCCAATTCGTGTCCCGTTTTATAGTAACCAGGAGTTAAAGGAACGTTGATGGTAGATACAAAAGTGACGTAGGACACGAACCAACTCCCGTCATTAAATTGCTGCAGAATACTTTCAGTCGTGGCCCTAGTATGAGCTTTTACATCGTCGTAATAACTCTCTCTCAACAACCTATCCGACCTATCCCAGCCTAAAAACCTAGCGAGACTATAAGACAAACACAACTTAGCATCTGGAGGTAGTTTATGCTCAATTTCAACGCGTTTACCTACTTGATTGTAACTGAAAGTAATGGAAGGCATTCCCAACTGATTTTCGATAGTCGTATTTAAAAAAGTCAAAACCTTATCCATTTGGTAAGTGAAAAACACAAAATCTTTATTGAAAACTAGATCCAATTCCGGTTCCACGGTCAATGTGGTTTCCCCCCCCACCACTTTATGTTGATTAAGAATCGCGAGTTTAGCAGATTCCGGTATATCGAATTCTTGGTAATTATATCTAGGGAATTTAACGTAAGTACGGGTTCCACATTTCAGAGTCATTCCACTATCTGATGCCACGTTAGCCCAGTTCCTCGAGTATTGAAATTCGGCCAGTCCGACCTCCCAGCCACTACCAGAAAGACTTATTCTTTGAGCTAATTTCGTAGTGTAATCGTTAAGTGAATTTGTAGGAAAAAGATCCAGGCTAGCATTGGCTGGTAAAGTCATGTAGAAACTATCGCCCTCCATTTTGATTTTATAGTTTTTTCAAGTCTTTAGCCGGGATCCAACGGTTATGGGTTTTATCGTAACCTTCGAAAGATACTAGATACTTTTTGTTGCGTCCGACACCTTTGCTTCTTAGCACCTTGTCTACGCGATGGTAGTCCTCCCCGTCCTTTTTAAGCACTTTACCCACTTCGAATAAATAAAAGCGACCTTTAATTTCTTCCCCGTTATAATCTTTAAGCCTGACAGTAACTTGACCTAAATTGCCGCGAGGAACCAAAACTTTAGTTACGAAAAATATTTCCCTCGACCACAAGCCCCTGTAAGCTTTATCAAATTTCCCTTTTGATATAGAGATGCGAACTTTATCACCTATTTTTAAAGGAATTTTAATATTTTTACGTTTAGTCAAAGCATGGCCTAGCTGCTTTAAATCGTCACCGAACAATTTACGCCACAACCGCGTATGATTTTGAAAATTGACGTTATCAGGTGGCATGCCAGTGGCCGAATGCCGAGTTTTGTTGTAAGAATCTACAATTTTTTGAATGACCGGCACGTATTCGTAAGTACCTTTAGATAAAAAAAAACGATGTAATCTAGATTTTAATTCTCTTTGCCACCTTTCAACGTTACTATTTTTTATATCTTCATTTTCGGTAGTAAAAAAATGAACGTCTTTTGCTTTAAAATAATCCTGAACCTCTTTCGCTAAAAATTCACTCCCTTTGTCGCTGCTAGCGTTCATTACTTTATAGCCTATACGTTTAAATATTTTCTTAAACGCCTCGACCATTTCTCGGCCTGTTTTAGTACGCAATACTTCAACCCAGGCTTTACGGCTCAAGCCGTCCAAACAAGTTAAAATGTATCTGTATGGTTTGTTATGCTGTCTTAAAGATATCATGTCACTTAAGTCACATTGTAGGAAACTCCCCAACCCACCCACTATAGTTTTATTTCTTTTAAATTTATACCTGGTCGGTTTGGTTATGGTGTATGCATCCTGACGTAAAAGCCAGTCTTTAATAGCGGCTAAAGTATATTTTTTACCGTCCCGCTTAGCCCGAGAATGTAATTTGGTCGCCGAGGCGAAACTAGTGGCTTCCCCTAAGCTGTCGTGATACAATTTAGTTAAATAAGCGTCCATTTTTTTTTTTACTGGAAAATATCCCAGTCAGGATCGCTTTGTTTCTTACGTCTACTAGTTCGTTGCTTAGCGGCGCGTGGTAGGCTAGTTCGCTCTCTATCAACGATATATTCCTTAGTCCTTTTTTCTTCCTTTTTGGGAGGGCTGCCTGCTAAGGACAATGTGGGCGGACCGGGGGAATTTGGCGGAAGAAGCGAATGTTTTTTAGTGGGAGCTGGTGTAGTAGGAACAACCGCTGCCGACAATCTAAACTGATCGATAAATTGATCTCTTTCCCTCTCGAGCTGCCCGATATATTTTGCTTTAAAATCCAAAGGTAAGTGTTCGGTTTTTAAAAGGGCATCTATACGAGCTTGAATTTCGGTTAATTTAGCGTATAACCCTCCTTCCGGCAAGTAAAGGAATCCGTGCGGCTGAGTGGCGGCAGCGGCGGCCGCTGTTGTTGTTGTTGTTGTTGTTGTTGGGGTATAATTTTTATAAGCGTCCTCAGGGACTAAATACATTCTATTAAGTAACGAACTCATTGTTTACCCAGGCCTAATAAACCCCCGAGAGCCGATAAGGCTGTAGGAATGAGCCAGGGTAAAAATCCACCTCTTTGTACTAAAACACTCTTTCTGGATTTGAGCGAAGCTCGACGATTCCCCAAAAGTCGAATTTGTTTCTTATATTTCTTCAATTTACAACGCGTCGAAGGCGAGACTTTGAGCTTATTATTCAATAAGTTTAAGGCAATTTCCGAAATACAGTTGACTTGAGACTTGTCGGCGTGCCGCAACAAATTCTTGCGTTGTGGAATGCTAAGTTTACAGAGTGCTTCTAGGAGCGGCCTATGCTTCCTAACGTTCTTCATCGAAATCTTCACGTGGAATAAACTAAAGTAGTTTCTCCGGGGAATATATGCGTTCTCAGTCGAGTTGCGTCGTTGGATTTATAGTGCATGTCCACCATTAAATATCCGTATTTCTGTCTACGGAAAACGTCGTCGTACGCGGCCATAAACTGTCTAGTCTTGGCTGGATAGGCCTGCGACGCGAACGTCATTATCTGCCTTTTATCTCTTAAATTTCTCAACAGTACTACATATTGAGCGTTTAAAGCAATGTCCCGTTGGTTCCGGCCTTGCGAAAATAAATTCTGAGTTAAATAAAATATTGAAAAATTATTATGATGACCGTGTCTCGTGAAAAGTTCGGCAATTTCGCCGCTAGATGTCGCTACTGAGCTCATCATATCATCAAGAACTAAAAGTTTATGTATGTTAGGGTCGTAGCTAGCGATATCGGTAGGTAAACCTCTATGGAATTTAATCTTATCCTTATACTTGTCCATCCAGCTCTGGTAACTCGAAAAATGCCAATGTATTTCTTTAATTTCATCGTCTACCATAGAGGCCGAGTTATCTATAAATTTAAGCATCCAGCTAGTTTTACCACTACCCGTTGGTCCTGCAATCACGCAGTTAAACGGTGCGTGAAACTGGGCAAAATCTGTAATCAAACGCTCACCCATACTGACTCGGCAGCGCTAGCGTTGACTAGGGGCGGGTAATAAAATTGCCGGCAATAAGGTAAACTCCACAGGAGACAATTTAAAAATAAAATGAGCAGCAAGACTATGCTCTTACATATCTCGTACTTTGGATCTGCCAGAAAAGTTGAAGTTGTTGATATTGAACGCCGCTCATCCATCACTAACAACTAACGGAAAGCGAATGAACTCGTTGTCCTTCTAACTATCGTATTTATTTATTTCCCCCCAAAGACCACTCTCTCTCTCCTCTAAGCCCCCCCCCCCCCCGCGGTAGGCCCCTCGGCCCCGGGCGGGGCACGGCCTCCCCCGGCCCCTCGGCCTCTCTCAGTGGGGCGGCGGCGGGTGGCGGCGTGCTGTCTGGGGCGACACCGATCGGCAAGGCCGAGCGATGGAGGGAGGGAGGGTGACGTAGGCCTCTCACCGGAAAAAGGTCACGTGGATTGTTGGGGGAGAATTATACGTGACCAAGTTACAAAACTCAATTATTGGATCAACGATATTTTTATCGAAGGAAAATATTTCCCCCGCTTGGAGTTCAACCTTGTACTGACGGAATGGTTCGTCCTTGCGGGTATAAATTACCACGATAGGTGCTTTCTCGCCTAAAACCAACCCGGCATATTTTTCGTGGTTCCTGTAAGGAGCATCATTGACTCTATAATTGAATTTAGTTACGTAGCATTTGGGATAAAACTGGCCGGTCCTCCCCCCCGGAGAAATATTAGCGCTTATAACCACGTTTAAATCATTCAATAGTTTAGTCATTGGAATTATTTTCTCGCTTTCCCCAGTTCCGTAAAGCGTGCAGCCTATATTACCCATGCAATCGCTAGCCGGCCGCCAAACAGTTTCTTTCATCAAGGCTTTATAAATACGCCGCGAGTCGCCCGGCGTAAATAACTTGACTATCTTCAAAGCATCATCTTGTCGCACGGGCTGGTGCCACGAGGCCTCTTTCACCCCTTTATACATTTTCAACGCGTCCAAAGACGTCATATACTAGAAAAAGAAAAAAATAAGGACGTTGCCGTTGGTTTTTTTTTTTTTAATTATAAAACACTACGTGTACGGTCGGTTTGGCGTGCGGGTTAAATAGATTAGGGAATTCTAAGAAACTGGTCACGTTATTTTTAATACTGAATGAATCTCCCGCGGAAAGTTCAGCTTTAATACATTTAGGGTCATTTAATCTACTATACAAAAGAATCATAGGTGCTTTCGCCCCTAATACTAAACCACAGTAGTCCTTTAAATTTTCGTAAGGAGAAGAATCGATTCTCCAATGAAATTTGACGACGCAACATTTGGAAAATAACTCGCCGTTGCTGGAATAATGAGGAGAGATCAGTTCGTTGAGGTTTTTCAATAATTTCGGCATTTCATCTAGGCTTTCGTACCGGGTACGGCATTGAGTCCCCATCCAATTTATAGGCGCCGCCCATTTAGTTTCGTCCAGCAAGACTTTATAAATTCTATAAGCTTCACCAGCGGTAAATAATTTAACAATTTTCAGAGCGCCATCTTCACGCACCGGGCAAAACCACTCTGCCAAGTTGTTGGAACCGTGCCTTAATATTGCCAACGACGTCATACTAAAAATATAACAAAATTTAA
>JAHWFP010176993.1:38499-64968 GCA_023313725.1 Lithobius niger
GATTTGGCGCTACATACAGGACAGGGCCCAACAACAACAACAACTAAGACCTCAACAAACCTATTATCAATAGCCCCATGGATACGTCACATATGTGGCTTTATCCATCCACCGTTTATTGGCTACCACTCTGTAAAGTTTGCTTTGGGTCGTGGTCAGTAAATGATGGTTTTTACGGATTATTTTTCGCGGTTCAGTAATTGTGACAGTTTCGTTTGCGTTGATATTTTTTACCATTCCAGCTAATGACTCAAAGTCTAAAATTTGGCTATTTCTGAAGTTTAAGGTTATACCTCGTACTTTGACAATTTGTTTAGTACCTTTGTCGCTTTTTACTACGAAGCAGTAATTTTTAGCGCCGTTGCTAACAAAGTGAGTTATCTCAGCATTATTACCGTACACTGATAGATCGTTATTGAGACTACCTAACCTCGGGTCATTGTTGGGAGGCGCATGATGGCCGGTTGTTTTATAGAATGTACTATCTGTGTCAGAATAAAAAATACTACCTAGGGCGTGATCACGTAACAATTGCAACAATCGTAGTCGACCATAAGATGTGATTAGAGCACTTATCACTACAGATACGTTCGCGTTACCTTCCGACAAGTTCAAATCGTTCCTGTAACGAATGATCGCTATCTCGCCGTCGTTTTCAAAGTCAATATTGGATATTACATTTTTGTCGTCCGTGACAAACGCGAAATATTCCGCCGCATTGTTGATAAACTTTGTTGACAACAAATCTTCCCGCTGACTTATTTTTCCTGAAATAGAATTAAGGAATAATTTTGCGGTACTGCGGCCGCCAGGATTAACCTTAATATTGGCTAGGTTTAGCTCGATATGTTGAGTATCACGTACATGCTGCACATAGGCCTGTTTTTGAGAGTCGGTTATACAACCCTCCGGGAAGCCCGAGCACTCTAATTTCATGGCATAGAACGTTTTCACGTATTCCGTAAACAAGCCCCCACCCTCCCCCCTCCCAGGGTCGTATTTTACAGTTTGAGGGAAATGATACACGCCATACAGTTTCAATATTACGTAGCCGTCTTTGATAGCTTGTTGTAATTCCGGTGATACAAATGTGGCTTCAAACGCGCGTTGCTCGTCCGAGTGATTACACCTGCCGTCCGCTGGCTGTTGGCCGATGCATGCGCAGCACAACGGGAAAAACAATTTATTTTCGTACTTATAAGGTAAAGTAGGAATGTAAAGCCCACGAGGTGGTAGTACTCGGGCTTGTATTAAACCAAAATATCCCGAAATATCGGTACTGCCTTCAAATTCTGTTATTATTGTAGGGTGGCCTACTGGAAATCGTTCCTGAAGCATGACAGAGGGATATAAAGAATTTATATCACCCGCGTAGATTTTTTCGTCTTTTTCGGCCACGTGCAAATGTCTATATGTCTCCACTCGACCCCCTAGATAGGCGGACCGGGGTCTCAACACAGGAGGCACTTTTTTGTAGGCTTTTTCAAACGCTCGCAATTTTTCGTCGCGTTTCATTTGTTCGTGGAATTGGCAAGACCATATTTGCACATATTTAACGCCGACTATTTCCTCTAGCGCCCTGCGTCTAATTATCGCTTTGTCGTGAGCGTCTTGAGCCGTTAACTGACTAAAAGGTAGTCTTTGTTGCCTGTTTGATATACATAAGCACCCGTGCACGTGGCAAGCCATAAATTCGAATACAGTGTGAGTGCTTAAACAATAGCCGTCAACGCTGTATTTATTGCCAATGAATTTTTTTTCACCTAGGTTAGCCGCATGTTGAATAAAAATACCTCTTTTTGCTGCCTCGTAATCTAGCCAGACTAAACCCTCTCTCGAATATTTACGGTCGGGAAAATAGCCGTCCGATGGAATGGCTGCTATGGTATTTGGTTTTAAATAGATAGCTCTAAATATAGTCATGGCCAGGTTACTGATAGACAAACAGTCGTGGAATGGTTCTAACCTGGGACACACGGCTTGTATGAGCTGCCTGAATTTCAGAATGCAGGCCATAAGCACGCTGACATCGTTGCAACAATACTTAACCAGTTCTTGTTTAAAGTCAAAAGTTACATTTTTGGCACGTTGTTCGGCGTGCCAAGCTATCAGTTTGAGGCGCGCATCGACACTCAAGCTATCCGGATCGTACATTTCGAGATTAGGTACTACACCTCTGTACTCATAATTTTCTGGTCGGTTAAACAGGTGAGGATAATACCCCTTACTAATGAGATTTTCATCTAGTCCTAAACTAGCGGGTAGCTTGGATAAGGCCATTGACATAAACTTGAAAGAGTCCACCAACTTTATGCCTTCTATTTTTGCGGTTATTATTTTACCTCCCGCATATATGACGTCGGTAGGTTTGACTCCATTATCTAATGCCCATCTAATTAGGAAGAGAGAATCGTATCCAGAGTTATTATGTGAAATGAGAGAGAGGTTCGAATCCCTGGCATGTGACTCAAACAACCAATGACAAAAATCGTCTAGAGTGCTTTCACCGTTCATAAACACTTTGTGTTTGTCACCACAACGAATACATGTAGGTTTACCAAAACAGTAAGTGCATGCAATATCGATAACCGCCAAATTCACGCTGTGTAAAAAAAAACTCCCTGTCCTCGCTGTCAGTTACTCGCTCAACTTGCGTCGTTTCGAGGTCGTAAACAGCTAACCGCACGCAATCGCGTTTTTTGAGGAGTGGTAAAGGTTGAATGTGGCAGCGGTGCTCTAGCCGACACCACTGTTTGCATATTTTACAAAAACGTTGGCAACAGTGATGCGGTGTCCTGCTATTACCCTCAAACGTTAGAAAACAAATCTTGCATTTAAACAGCGATTTACAGACTGTAGAGTCTTTGAAGGGTGGCTGTTTGCTATAATGGCGGACTAAACATTCCGTATTTCTGAACAATCTGTTACATGCCGAACATGGCAACCAGCGTTTCAGGAAGCAAACATATTTAGGCGAATGACACGAGGGACATTTATGCTTTTGGCAGGCGTGGCTTTTAGGTCGGGAATACGGCCTCAGACAGGAATGACAGAAAAATCGGGATGAGAAAATAAACCGCGGCTTTAAAATTCCGAAATAGTGATTGGCGTGGCAGAAAAGGTAGATGCGCTTAGAGCTAGAAGGCCCCTCGAAGGTAACCTGGCACTGTGTTCCATTTTTTTGGAATAACACAATTTGGTATTCTGTCAAATAATCCTGAAATTCTTTCAAGTCAACAATAGAACACCCATCTTGGCGAACACAGACGCCGGCGTCGGCGTGCAGCTGTAAAGCGAGCTTTTTTTGCACATTGTTCGATTTACGAATTTGTCTATATAATTTTATGTCCTTATCAGCGAATGCTTTGCAACAAACTATCGCTCTAGCCAAACAAAGTTTATCTAAGCCGTTTTTTGGGAACACGACCGACCTAGCTCCCCCTGTTGATAGTCATGCTATAACATTTGTGCGTGACATTTTCTTTTTCGGGAAAGTGCCGCCTCTGGGTATCTCGATATGAGTTACTTTAATCTCGAGCTTATTGAATACATCTATTTCCCGACCACTTTGGTTAAGTTTCAAAATAAGAGCCAAAATGTTAGCGACGCTGAAAGATTCCCTGGCATGTAAGGGAAGGAACAAGCTATTTTCAAACCCACTCCCCCCAATACACACACCTACGTAGTCGGTGGGTCGGAACCCATCCAGGACACGCTCAAATATGTCGGTGAAAAGTTGGTCTATATATTCTATAGGGTCTAAACGGTTTCTAACCAAATACTGGGCGTCAATAGGGGGAATTGTCACCGTGTAGACATTTGTATTAGTGCTAAATTTTTTTATGTATTTCCCCATACATTTAACGATGCTGAATCTATCGTTTTTAAAAGTTTCGGTTCCCTGAGTCTGACAATCATATTCGGGAAGCTTTTCGGGACAGGATGATTTTAATGTCGGGCCTCCCCCAACTTGATTAGAATAAGCTATTGGAAAAAACAGAGAAGTAGTTTAATAAATTGAGCTGCGAAAAAGCGAAGCGTGCATTACGCAATCATGGTCTCTTTGGCTCGGGGAATTGAACTTACATCCCTGACAGGGGAGCCGTGTATCTTCTGTGTTTTTGCTGCATTTCGGATGTGCGATTTCTTGTTCACACATGTAACATTTCTGTAGTTCGACAACTTCCGGCTCCTGCGTACCCTGCGAGGAAGAAGAAGAAGGGAGCGGGTCGTCGGTCTTTTTAACATCACTTTTCTTTTGTGGACGTCGTTTGCTTTTTTTTTTCTCTGGCTCGCTTCCGTCGACCGCTACGTTACTCTTTCTTTTTTGCTTCGGTTCATTTACGACCATTGTTGGCAATGTTACCGCAGGTGAAGGTGTCAACTCGCATATTCTCTGCGTCCAGCAAGCGACTGCCTGCGATATATGAGGGAGCATGTATTTCATGCTGAGTATATCAAATTCAGTTAATGCTACGGATTTGTCTGCACTTTTAAGGATCAGCACATTGTCGGCCACGGATTCGATCGACACGTTCCCCGATTTAACTGATATACTCGAGTTAGGCTGACGCCAGTAGAGTTGCGCTATTATCCCTAACCACTCTGTTGGATCTAATACCACGCTGTCATTTTCTCCGTGTTTTCCAATAGCTATTTTCACTACGTTTACCGTCGGAACTATTCGTATGAAATTTAACCCGGTAAGTGGGAAGCAATCGCAATATGGGATGGTTTGGTACGCCATGAGACTGTGAGGGAGAGACAAAAATGCAAAAAAAAAGGACATTACTTATTTTTTTTTCACTCCAACCACATTTCGGTTTGGGATGTGGGGGATTCGATCTGAACTGTGGGGGGCTCTATCTCTTTCAGTTTTTTGTCCAAAAGCATAGTGATATCAGTGACGTAGCCTATCAAGCCTGCAAATTGACGATAGTTTAGAATAACGTACTTTTTGCTGTATTTTTCAAGTATGAATTTAGCCTGATAGACTGAGCCAGATTGTGACACTATCACTTTTAGGCCGGCTCCATAGTTCCGGCCGGTCATAATTTGCTGCTGTAAGTTGCGCTCGCTCACGATCTGATTGTAAATGGCGTGATCCTTAACAAATTCCCGCCATTCGGCGACAGTAAACGAGACCCCACGGCGTCCTGGCAAGACCCCTACTCCTGGGGTTATGAATTCCCGTACATGTACGTACGCACGTCCCTGAAAATCCGTCACTTGTACGTATATTTCACCCCCTATGAAGTAGGTGTTTTTGGCTTCAATGACTCTATCTACTGAAGCTGATGATGTTGCCATATTTTTTTTGTTCACTATGTATATGAAAAGAAATAAAAAGGACATAGCCTTCCTTTAGGTTTTTTTTTGCCCTATTCCGCAAAATGATATAAAGGAACCATTTAGGCCTACCTGTTCCTCTCTGCTTGCACTGCTCTGGTATACTGCTCCGTGGCCTTTCGGATTGTTGGATATCTGTAAACATAAATGTAAAGAAGCCTGTTAGCAACCGGCCAAGTCCTCGCACTCTTATTTTTTTTTTTCAATATTAACGTAATGCCTCATTAAACAATGCTTACCTCTACAATTGCTGAGTTGTTGGTTCCAATGGAGAGATCGGCGGGTTAGTGAATTCTTGGCTGGGGTGATGGTTTTATACTACGCCAAATTGCATTGTTTCAGGTGGAATAGCTGCTCGACAAATCAGCACCGGTTATTTTCCGTAAGGGTGTTACGGTACTCTATTTTGGTCATTTCTTCGATTGGTTAGTCTCGTAGTACCGTCGCTCATTGCACGGCTCGAATCATGTGATGACTTTCAACCAATTGCGAGGCGTGTACTACGTCACGATGTGGCCGCCCATTTCGCTCGAGGCAGTGTTTTTTTTTTGGTGGTTAGCCCGTTTTTTTGTCTTTTCGGGTTAAAGGGCTTATACGAAAGGTTTAACGTATAATAAGTCGGTTGTCTAGAGATCTAGGTCGCGAGACGTTAACTACGCGTCATTTTTTGACAGTACTGACAGCTTACATATAGCCCGTCACTTTTTGTTTTGACGAATTGATAGGGGGGAACGATTATTTTTTTTTAGTTGAGGGGTCCCACGCTCTCTTGACAACCGTTAATAGCCGATAAACGTTATAGCTACATTTCTACGCCCATAACAGTATTAACCTCACGACCTCTGGCCTATATACCATTACGTTAATGGACAGAAACGCGTGACGGATTGGGTCTTTTTACAATAGTCATTCGTTCTTGTCATTTCGTCTAGGCCATTCAGAGGTCTGAAGGCCGTAGGGGGAGACCACCGTGTTCGGGGGCGGGATTGTTCGTATTATAGCCCCGAGCAATTTTAGACTTACCGCTTTTTGACGAAATCCTTACTTCATTCTGTTGTAATAACTGTTCGGAACTCACCTCACTAACTATCACCTCTTGGATATTTTTTTTATCCTTCAGCGCGTCTCGTGAGTTGCGTGTTTTGTATACTAGGAACTTACGTGCTTTTTTTTTTATTGACTTTTTTTTTAAATTGGTTTTTCATTAGACAAATACCTCCGACATCCTTCTCGTGCAGGAGATCGGTCTGTGGGCCTGCTATCCCGTGCCCCACTTACTCCCCTGAAAGTGCCGACCCACAAAGTACTAGGCCGGCCGCCCGTGAACGCGACGAGGTGATTTAGTTTTCTTTCTTTTTTCTCTATTGTAGTTAGTCGCCGATATGCAAGGGGGATCGCCGTCTCGCGCGACTTGCTCTGTTTAAATGCTTCAAACGGGAAAGGGCAATACGTCGTGCCCTACGGCAAAATCTAGTTGATGGTGGGGGCGCTTCCAGCTGAACCTTTTCTACTTTTTTTTTTTTAGGGTGGGGATTCAACAGCCCAAAGAACTCGTTCCTAGTTTTTACTTCTACTCTGGGGCTGAAGGCAACTGGGGGAAAACAATTATCGCGGGCGGCGGCCGCGCACGGATGCGGCGGAGATATGGGGCGGGTATCTACCGTTCAATGGGGGAAATGTTGATCCTAGGTGCACGTGGGCAGACCAATAGACCCAACTCTGTGCTGAAGTGTACTAGTCACCTGGAGGAAACAGTTATCCCGGGCGGGCGACGCATAGATGCGGCAGGGATATGAGGCGGGTATCTAACGTTCAAGGGAGGGAAAATGTTGATCCTAGGTGCACGTGGACCGACCAATAGACCCTAGATGCACGCGCCCACCCCCCCACGGATTTAAATGTGATACCCAAAAAGCATGGGGCTCTGTTAGGCTGTAACAGAATACTAGACACCCGGGTGATCATAACTACTAACGTTCCTGCCAAAGATCAATTCTCTAGTATTTAATTCCGGACGAAAAACTAATTTGCTTGGACTAATGTAGGAGAAACGTTTTATTTAATTCAACAGACTGATATCTTTCATCAGGTTGCACATACATCACGGAAAATTCGTCATGTAAAAATTAGGTCACTCAATTCACAGTCACGTCATGTGGCATCAACCCGCTTTACCCTGCATGACATCCATATCACCACACTTTAGTGTGGCAATGTGAATATCACGCACTGTAAAGTGTGGTGATATGGGATATGTCTATGGCTGATCGTTTTTAGCATTGTGCAAGTTAGGGAGCGTGCGATATCATAAAAAAAAAAGCACGGGACACAACACACATCGAACCGACGTTGGTCTACCCGTAACGCTCTTGGATCAAATTTTGCCTTTTGATTAATTGTGAGGTCTGTATCATGAAGACCTTCCAAAAATTCTTTAGAAACCATACTGTGGAGGTGCATCTCTCTGTTGATTAAACGACAACTGTTGTCCTGTATCGAGCTATCCCTGCTAAAGGATAATGAAATTACAACATAGTTCAACAAATTAAAAAATCAAGTTGAACCAATTCTGCTTTTGTCTTAAAAGACGTCCATTTAAACGGAACATTTTCCAGTAAATAATTTACCAGATCGCACATCACATACTCGAAAAAAATCAGTTGTATGACAATATTTCAAGATCATGTAACAGAGTAGAAGAAATATCAGCAGGCCTATTCTGAAAGTACGGTAACTTCACTAGGCGAGATCCAGGCACTGATCTTTAAACGGTAAGAGTGGCACGATCACTGACTTAATCCATGAAGTAGAAATCTCAATATTTCCATGCTAAAAGTTGGCTAGGCTACTTAAACCAAAGAAAAGAAAATTTTATTTTGGCGCATGAATTATTTTCTCGGCGTGGGAAGAATGTTTGTTTTTTATGAAATTAAAATTCCATCCACTCAATTTTATGATCGTATTAGGACACACAATGCAGTAACATCACACGACCAGTAAACACAATCGAAATACTAGCTCCAGTCAGTGATACATTTTTAATACGGAAACAAGTGAGAATTGTAAATTTAAAAAAAAAAACTTTTTATTTTTTCTAAAGGTCAAAGGTCCGTACATCCAGTAAAAAAAAGTTACACTGTTATTAAGCTACAAAACCTTGCCTTGATGTGAAGATTTAACGCTGTAAGTAGACATTCTGAAATGGTATTTACAAGATTATTATCGATTTTTTACGACAATATTTAGCTTCAAGTCAAAGTTGGATACGTTTCTTTCATATAGAATTTACGTAGCGTAACTCAAAATCATTCTGTTTTACAGAAACCGCAACTTTGTCTCACGAATTATTTAGACTATATTCAATTAGTGGCACTCAAGCAAACATAACACAACATATAACATAACTAACATGCTTTATTTGATTGTAAAGAATTTCTCAGCTGGACGTGAGGTCCCCTAAGTAAGTAACAGTTTTTGGTGGTTTGGTATTTGCAGCTGTTTCAATTGAGAGTGTACCCTGTTTAGTGTCCATTTGTTAATGTTTAAATAAAATTTGGCCCTAATCATCTTGTTAAGTGCTGCAAGAAAAAAGTTTCTAAAATGAAAAATTGGCATGGCGATGTAATTTGTCACTGGAGTCTGTCGTGGCCCATTAGCGTGAAGATTGTATCGTAGACTGTATTGCTAGCGACTCTACATTGAAAGAGGGGATGTTGTGTCTAATTTATTTTTATTTTTCTTTAACGAAAAAAATTACTTCCTGATTTTAATAATGGCTTAATGGAGTAAAAGTAGTACACTAAAATTACCTAAGGTTCAACAAGGGGTTTAAGGAGAGTCAGGCTTGCGGTATGGAGTTTGGTTGTTCAATTTCCGGTCACAACATCTCAATGAATTGTTAGCCCGCAATAAAGCTTGGCAATTCTTAGCTATTTTTAGTTAAATTTTGGATGTTGTGCTATCGTGTTTTCTTTACCGCTACATAATTTACTACACTTTGTGTTCACTTATTTACCCTTAATTTGATACTAGCGGAGTCGCTCGCTCATTCCGCGTCGGCTCGCTACGCTCGAGAAGCTTTCATCCTGCAATACTTGTTCTGCTGACAGACATTCCACGTCTAAAACGATTAAGCAAATGGTCAGAGTGCAGTACGCGTTTTTCGGAAGGCTTCACTGCACAAACAAATGGTAACCATAAGTCATTCCAACATTTGCATTTACAGAAGTGTGACTGAATCAACGTAACCACCAAGAACCACACATCACTTGTAATTTGTGTTAGTATACACTTTGTATGGGTTTTCTTGTTTTACTTATTTTGAGAATATTGTTCTTTACGTCCTGCTCAGTACAGATTTTTCCATGGGCGTCTTATCACTTCACTTTCTGATGATCCCTCACTTGGAGACACATCTGCAGAAAGTCAGATGTAATCTCACGAAGGTGAGAGATCATCTCTCTTCGCTCGTGGAGGTTTTCATGAACAAACTATGACGTCATGAACATACATGAAGTGGGATAAAATAAACTTTGACGTTATTTTTTCACGGTTTTTCGCGCGCAATTTAATTATCTTTTGTTTGGTCCTACTCCCATCTTTGTAGGTGCTTTGGTTCCAGAGCAGTAGAGGTACAAACACACAAACACACAAACACACACGCACATCATAGTCGAAGAGTTACAGTACAAAATAACTGACAGCCCACTGTGACCCATGACCCACTGACCCATTTTGACCCAACTTGACCCACTGAGCCATATTGCGGAACTATTGTTTTGAACCATTTGGTATAGTTGGTGTGGCGGGTAAAGAGAGCGTCATTGTCTTCAATTGAAAGTGGTTGTACTCTCTTGCAATACATCAAATGTTGTCTATGAGCTTTACTTATGTTCAAAACTGCCCACTGAGCTATCATCATTTAAAAACTCAAGAATGCTTGGCGGTAGTATGCCACAATAATGTTTGCCAATACTGAACAAATAACCATAAAACCCAAAGCAGCAAAAATGCTGATGTAATAACGTGTGGTAAATAAACGCAGAAAGCACAGTGCTACAGCATAGACAAGCAGCCGTGTCTTAGCTCCTAATTACAATAAATCGATTTAATTATCCCTGTTCCCAAAATATTCATCTTTATCTATCTTTTGTATGAGCATAATTACGTTAATTTATCTTAAATGCAACTCCCGCAGCAGCAGCTTAAAACTGAAAAACTCAATGAAAAATACAAGCAGAAGTAACTTTAATGAAACTTACCATTATACGTACTTGAATTAGGATTTTAGGGCAGAGGGATTGCGTTTACGTGGAATAGTAATGAAAACTTTTTCGTGTGAAATGTTGTTCTACACATGTTTTATAACCGGTGTTTTTCCTATCTGACCAATGGTTGAGTATTTACGGGCAGAAAATCTTTTCGGCGTTCAAGATTCACACACGGAAACGGGTACCTTGTGTTACAGTGTCCGCGGCCTATGTTGAGTTCGCTCCAGAACGAACACAGACAATCGATTGTATGTTTTTGATATCAGAGCACCTTGTTCATATCCTAGATGGTTACAAAAACAATGGCGGCCGTCTATTAAAGCCGCTCCCTCCAGGAAGACATAGCCGCTCGTAAAATAGCTGCAGGACTCAAGATAGGCCGCGCACACAATAGCTTCCTAAATCATTTCACCCTCTGCCCCCGTTTCCGTCAGAAATATCGAGTATGGTTTCTGTCAACAATGCATCCCCAGCAAAATTTGTTTGTTACTGATTGTCACGTAATCTCCCATTACCTTTCACATTTCCCTACCGCTCACCCTTTTTCATTGCTGCCGTGCAAAGAATGCACATGATCCCCTTTTTTAACTGTTGCCGTGAGAAGAATGAACATGCTTGTCCTATCACGTTAATACTGCATTTTGATTGGTTGTCATAATAGCTGCCTACCACCATCTGCATCCCATTGACCTCGGTTGTACTCCAGCCTAAGCCCTGTGTTAGTAACTGTGGTGCTGTAACGTTTGATCTCAATCACCCATATTAAAGCGAAACTTATGACACCTAACATCACCGTCATTTTCTCTTATTTTATTAACCAAATTTCGTGCATATGCCCTATAGGGTTAGGCAACCATGTGTGCGATAATGTCTTTAAATCTTTCAGATCGGATCGGATCGTAAATCTGGGCCTGAGCTGGAATCGCAAAACTGGTGTTGCTGGTTATTGGAATGTAGGTGGTTGTTTCGTTGGTGATGGTGTTGCTGTTATTGGTTGTTGGTTTTGGTATTGGTGGTAGTGTTGTAGGTTGTTGCTGGCTGTTGTTCGTGTTGTCGTTGGTGTTGTTTGTGTCGGTGGTTGCTGGTTTTTTATTGTCGTTGCTGTTAATGTTGATGTTGGCGTTGTTGGTTGCTGTTAGTGTTGGTGTTGTTGGTGTTGGTTGTTGGTGTTGGTGTTGGTGGCATTGTATTGGTAGTGTTATTGGTGGTGTCTGTGGTGTCGTTCAGTTGTTGGTGGTGGTAGTCTTGCTACTGCTGCTGCAGATAAGTATTTTGTAATCAAGCTCTCTGCAGGTCAAACTGTTTGCCCTGCATAGCTGGTCTTTGCCTATTTTATATATATGGCTGTACCGATTATGCTTTTGTAAAATGAAATCAAATTGGTCAGACAGTTCGTACGTTGTGAAGCCCCAAATGAGAAGGTTCATGCTTGCATATTGTTCTAAGCACTGACATTTGGCAGCACAGCCACTCAGCCAACCGCCACCACGCTGACAATAAATAATTGCTTACAATTCTCGCGATACTTGTGGCAGTGTGAAGAAGTAGCATTATTGTTGTTAGGAATTATGGTAAATAGTGTTTACGAAAGAATGCAAGAGGGTTGAGAGAGAACTGCAGACAAACATATTACCAATGGTAGGATTTGCACTAAATGACCAAGCGACGCACGAATTAGAAAACGCGAATTGGAACACGTGTCGCGAATTACAAAACAAAAAGAACGACAACGTTTGATGGTTCAGATAAGATTTAATTGAACCGAAGCCAAATGAGAAAGTGAACACAAGTAAACTTTCTTGTAACGTTTCACATTCCACAAAGTTGCTGTAGTGTTTAGTTCACAGCAAACCTTGCTGCTGTATTCAACCATAAGATATGTAAATAAAATGTTTCATTCCAACAGTGTTTAATACAGTGTCGAACAAATTAAGAGTCCAGCGTTCAAAAACTTTATTATCGCCAAAACAAAGAAGGAATAATAAATAGGCTGCTCGTTATGTTTTGATCGCCAAGTATCATTTTAAACCTGCCTATCTTTTTTTTCTTTTTCACTTTCTGGTGATACACAAGGTACAATTTTTCAGCACGTATGGTGTGGTTAAATGCATTGACAGGGTGAGGAGTAGGATGCTTTGTTGTTTAAAAAAATGAGTGGAGTCGACCCATAATCACCACTCATTTTGTTAAATGCGTTCTTAAAATTCCTACGTTGCTTTTTGTTTTCAATATAACTTTGCTAAGAACGTGGTGATTTCAAAAACTGGTTGAAGGTTGCATATCATCAGGTTAAAACTATTTACACTTCCTTAAGTTAAGCGTGAACTCGTAAGTGCCGGCGATTGTTAAATCTTTAAAAAAAAAAAACCCGGGATGGTCTTTTCATCCCTAAGTTTCAAGAAATTCAGGAGCACTTCGCCGCGGACCAATTTTCCATTTTAACAGACATTCGCCCACAGTAGTGCCTGTTTTTAAATGTTTCTGTTCAAAAGTAAACTCGTTTCCTTTACCAGACCTAATTTAACATAAACTAAAACTGCTGACCTAACCGTTGATAAAGTAACAAAAAACTGGAAGACTGGAAGAAAAGTGACGTCACAGCCGTGGTACAAATGCTAAAAACGTCAATTTAAAACTATTGACACTTTAGTAAGGAAATTACAAACTCTTCAGTGCTGGTGATTCTAAGTCTTAAAAACAACCGGGACAGTCTTCTGGGCCATTTCGGCCCAATTAAGAACAGAAACACACAAATCTTTAAGAAGTGCACAACAGCTTCGCTGTAGACCAAATTTTCCATGTTACCGGACATTCGTAGATCTAGGAATGATCAAGCGAAGAACGTAGCCGCAATGCATTATTTGCATGTTTCTGACCAAATCTAATTTAACCTAACGTAAAAAAAAGTGACCTTGATGTATTGAAACTGTTAATAACATCAAACACACTCACAGGCAGTACAAACTGGTCGACCACACGCGTCAATTTTTCCGAAGATTTGGTCTTCTGTTAAAATCTTGGAACTAATTCTGCTTTTTGATTGATACTGAGGTCTGCATCATAAACATAAAGACCTTCCAAAAATTGTCTGAGGTCAATTCCATCTACAGGCAGCCTGGAATGTTTAAACGAAAGCTGTTGTTCTGTATCGAGCAACCCATGCTAAAAGATCTGAAATTACAACATAATTCAACAAATTAAAAATCAAGTTGAACTAATTCTCTTTTTCTCTTAACTGCGTAGATTTAAGTGGAATATTTTCTAATAAATAGTTTAGTAAGTTACACATCACATCCTCAATAAAGATCACTTGTATTGTAATATCTCAAGATGTCGTAAGAGAACAGAAAGAAAAAACCGGAGGCTATCTCTGAAAAGCTTACGCTTGAAGCACTACGCACATAACGGGCAAACAGTACCATACATTTCGAAGCTGTAAATTCGAGTCAGCTTCCTTTTATCAAAGAAACGCCTAGCACAAGCTTCAGGTCGGGTTGTCACCAGAGTTATGGAGGACAAAAGGAAACGGAAATGTGGCGATAAGGAGGAAGGATAGTCAACGGAGAGAAAAAAAGTCGAAACGCGGGAGGTGGGGGAGACGCTCGCTTCCCTGCTGAGCATTCATCCTTTCCCTACCTCTCTTGTTTCGACTTTCACTTTCTCTCCGTTGACTGTCTTTCCTCCTCACCTCCACATTTCCGTTTCCTTTCGTCCTCCATAACTCTGGTCCAAGGCCAACTGAGATAGTAGCCATGTTCCTCGCTCCACTAACTAACTAACTAACTAAAACTGGAAAAGCACAAAGTTGACTGGCCTGGAGTGGAGCGAGGAACGTAGCTGCTATCCCAATGGGCCTTGCTCGGGTGATACCCCAACCTGAAGCACTAGGGTGGTTTCGAAAATTAACCTGGTTGGATCAAGAAACAGTAAGTATCGTTTCTTCTACACGTCACGAATTAGTATCATTTTTAACCCCAAATCGTCACTAGAACGATTCGTCATCGTATCGACTCTAATTTACGTGACAGCAATAAACTCCAAACAGTATTGTTTTGAACAGCAAGCAGAAGTTTATTTGGAGTGTAGCGCCGCTATAAGACACTCCAATGTAAGCTTAGACCGCACTTCACGCGAAAACCACCAGGACTGTCCAAGCCACACTTTGCATGCAGTAGCACGGGTATCTGGACAAGGTTTATCAAAAAAAAACATCTGGAATCGGACGTGGGGTTGACGAACCATCAGGGTGACAAAATGGGCCAATAGCAAGAGCCAAGATCCAAACAACAACGAGACAACGCGAAGCCTTTTCTAATTGTTAAAGGGGAGGGGGGATTGAGGCTTAATGGCGCGTCGACAACTTGGTCATTAGCGCCAACCTCAGTTAAAGGCATCCGAACGTTAGAAGATTGATTGTTGAAAGACTGATTGCTGGAAACTCTGGCTGGCATCTCACTCAGCGAGTGTTGTCGTCCGGTGGGTAAGGGGCCACTCGGGGATTGGGGGGAATGAGATAGCCGATATGTTGGCTAAGGAAGCGGTGGTTGGAGGCGAGGAAGAGGTAGGTTTGGTTTTGTGGGTGAGATTTAGGAGGCAGCTCGTCCGTGAGTGGCTTCGGCAGGAATGGGAGCAGCAGTGGCGACAGGCGCCATCTGGGAGAGATTTGTTTGCAATTAACCCGAAGCCGAAATGCGATCAGCGGTCAGTGCTTAATGGGTTCCCGCGTTGGAAGGCCTGTCTCTTGAGTCGGCTACGCGCTGGTGACACATTGTTGCATGCGCACCAACATAGATTGGGTTCCGTAGGTTCTCCGCTATGTCTTGTGTGCAGAGTAGACGATACATTGCAGCATTTCCTTTTAGTCTGTAGGCGATATGCCAGGGAACGTCGAGTGTTATCGAGGTGGGTGTTTTCCCATCCGTCTCCACAGTTGCTCCTGGAGTGTGTGTCTGGCATTATTGCCAGGGCTAGGCTACAAGCGATAGTGGACTATTGTGTGCGTGCAGGGGCTAGGTAGGTTGTAGGGACTGAAGGTGTGATTTCTATTGCTTGTGTACGCCGTGGCAGTGTGGCTGTTTGGTGATTTCGGTGTATTGCGATTTGTTGGGTTGTGTTTTGTTTCTGTATACTTAATCTTGTGAAGAGCGCAGGACTGAGGGTCACGGTTCTTGAATAAAGAATTTGAATTCGAATTTGAATTCTCTTCTGGCCTCACTAGCAGACATGTGTCTGTTAGCTGTAAGCAACTAAAAGCATATTTTGTAAGGCTGGTTTTATTACCGATTCAGAATGCCTCACGTAATTCCTTACCGACATTTGCAATATCGGTAAAAATCGGGATCGACATACAAAATCCAGAGAGATCGGTAATAAACCAAACTGAAGACACTTTCACATTTCGTCGACTGATTTAGACATTGGAATACAACATTTTCAACGTTTTATTCACCACCTTTCCATTGGTCCAAACCCCAAGCAGCTTTCTCTTATTGTTTAGAAATTACAGAGCAAATTTTAAATGTTATTGGGGGATTTGGTATCGGCAATCGGGTCGGGATTTGGTATTACCAGTTTCATTTAATGAGCGGCTCTGGTAGAAAAAAAGCTCATCGGCCCAGCCTTAATATTTTTGTCATGTTGAGGTTAAATCCCGACGCGCCCGAAATTCAAATTGTGGAAAACGAAAGGGAAAGGAGCAGGGATAAAGAAAACTAAAAGTTAAAGGATGAGTATCCACATTCACAGAGAGAAAGATTCATCAATAACGTTTTCATGCATACTCTCCAGCTAAGAAGGTAGCAAAAATGACGACGGCCCTAGTTTACGTACTTGCTGTTAAGATCGTTCAAAATTTAATCACTAATTGCTGAATCTTATTTGTAGAATTATAACACCGAACCTTCTTACACCCTACACCTAACGCAACATAAACTCATCCTTCTGACACAGCGAAATAATGCAAATAAATGCAACGTTTCTATCTCATTTCTGATTGGTCGACAGTCGATTCGTTTGCAGTGTTAGCCCCCGTTTGCCCAGTTACCCTCAGGAACCAAGCTCGGCTATACCATGGTTTGTTCGGTTGTTTAGTTTACTGCCTGAAACGTAATTTGAATGCCGCATGTACAGGTAATCGTCTAAGATTAAGCTGGATCAGGGGATCATGACGCGACATCTCGCACGACCTACGGAATTGGGAACATGCAACAGCGTGTTACTTCGCAACCTGAGTGAGTTAGGTCAATTTTTCAAAGGCACTCCAACTAATACCGGAAAAGCACAAAGCTGGCTGGTCTGTAGTGGAGCGAGGAACGCAGCTACTACCCCAGGTTTGCCTTGCTCTGGTGATACCCCGACCTGAAGATGTTTCTTGTGCTAAGAGTTTCTTGAAAAAATTAAGCCAAATGGAATTTACAGCTTCGAAATATAAAGTATTGTTTGCCCGTTCTGTGTGTAGTGCTTCAAGTGTTAGCTTTATAAAATACAACAACTATTCTGAAAGTGTCGCTAGATCCTCTATACTTGAGAAGCATTGATATTTAAACTGAAAGAGCTGCTCCATCACTCAACCCATCCAGCCTCAACGTTTCCATGTCAAAAGTAAACTAGACTATTTAAACCAAAGAAAATAAAATACCCCAAAACAAAACTTGTTAACGATTCCTGAGCTGCCGTGAGCTTACTGAGCTTACTGAGCAATTTTCAATTATTTCATTTAACGTTTGAAGTCTTAGTCGGTGGGATTAGCTTGGCGAAAGAGCGTGGCGTATGATATCACGACTTCACACGGCCGAAAAGCTTGGCGGGAATCCTTAACAAGTTTTGTTTTGGGGTAGATATCAGATCTTTTTGGTTTAAATTGATGAAATCCAATTTTTTTTCTTAGTAATAATGATGTGAAAACACCAATCTAGTTTTCTAGTCCATTTCCTTTTTTTTTTGTTGGCTTTCGTTACATTTTGAGCACATCAATCACCTTTTTTCATATGATCAGTATTTCTTAGTATTGCAATATCTATAAATATAAACAAATATATATAAACAAATGCACGGATTTATTTAATGTTTAGTTGGGCATTGTCGCATAATAACAATGTTTAAAACAATGTAAAACAATCAATTTGGTCGTTTGGAGCTCCCTAGCCCCTGAACCACTCGACCTGTAAAATGAGTTAAGAACCAGCTTTATTCAACGCATGGAAGAATTTATTTTCGTGATACAAAAACAAGCGTTAGTAAGTAGTTAAGTAGTACGTAGTAAGTATTCTACCGCAAAACGAGACTTGTTAAGGATTCCCGCCAAGCTTTCGGCCATGTGAAGTCGTGATATCAAACGCCAAGCTCTTTCGCCAAGCTAATCCCACCGAGTAATAGTTCAAAGGTTAAATGAAATATCTGAAAAGTGTTTACTGCGCAATTCTCAATTATTTCATTTAACGTTTGAAGTCTTAGTCTGTGGGATTAGCTTGGCGAAAGAGCTTGGCGTTTGATATCACGACTTCCCATGGCCGAAACGCTTGGTGGGAATCCTTAACAAGTTTTATTTTGGGTAGATATCAGATTTTTTTTGGTCCAAATTGATGAAATCCATATTTTTTTTAGTAATTATGAGATGGAAACGCCAATCTAGTTAATAAAGAAAGAAATCACAAGGTAAAGGGTAAATGAAGCAAGCAGTCTGCATTAAAGGCTGGCCTTGTGAGGATACATAATACACTAGTCTGAGAAAGAAAGAAAAGACTACTGCCCCCAGGACTCGAACCCAAGACATCCCGTTTACTCGCGGGCGCTCTAACCACTGCGCTACCAGGGCGGGTACTGGCTACAGGCTCCAGCCGAGCTAAATAGCTGTTCAATCTCTCTCAGTGGTGACCTAAAGATCACAGACAAACATACAAAAAAAAATTGGAAATTTTATCAGCATATTGAAGGTCTAATAAATAGATTGAGAAAAATACTACCATTCATTTATATAATTAAAGACCTCGTAACCCTGAATACAAAATAAATGATCAATGAAGCATGGATTGCATCAATTTTACGATACTCGGTCACCATTTATTGTAGTACCTCTAGTAGATTAATAGACAGATTGCAAAAAGTTTACAACAAAATAATTAAAACGCTCTTCACCACACATAATAAAAGAAGTGCTAAAGATCTTTCTTTATTGCCAAAACATCTTAACCTGGTAATTTTAGCATTACATTCCTCGAATGTGATGTTCCCCTGGAGGTTTCTTCCGGTTTGTAGACGCCTGCTTGCATATCCCACTGCGCATGCGCGTCGCGGTCCTCCCTTATAAAAGCGACAGCGCGCACGCTATCGGCATTCATTTTCCTCAAGAGGTGTCTCCACGCCACCTCGCTCCGTGATTCCCCGACTGTTGTTTGGAAAATTGGATTCTTCGCCGAAAATGGACAACGCTTCTGCCGCTCATCCTCGTGCTCTTGCTCACTTCGATCTTGGCAGTCGTTGGGCGTCAGCCCTCGACCTCGCCGCACCTATTCGTCCGACACCCGTCGATGTCATACCTACTGTCGCATCGCCTGACTCTCCACTCCTCCCGGGCCAGCACTCGCCGCTTCCCGCCCCACTGGATCTGTCGTCACTGCGACAAGACCTTCGTGCCGCAAAAATTCACTACCAGGCCGCCAAGCGCAACCTCCGTGAAGCATCGCTTGCCCAATCTCCGGAACGACACTCTCCGCTCGACCTGTCGTCCAACTCTTCCCGGATAGGCCTAAGCGTCACCCGCAGTGTCGTACGGGAAATCGTACATGACACTGTCCGCCACCTACAGGTCAACCCGATGCCGCCTCCCTCCTGCACATCGTCGGTACGTAAGGCCCGCACCCAGGACTGGGTCGCATCCACTTCCAGCCACGAAGGGCACGGGCGTGCCGCTTCTCCTCCGCCAGCCTCGGCGTCCAAGCGCAAGCTGGACGACACACTATCGTCGCACCACCCGCTGTCACCCACCCCTACTGCCGAGAAACGCATCAGGTTCCCGGACGACACTCCTGACGAAGCCACCCTGTCGCTCGCAGCTCTCTTGAAGACTGTCGAGCAGACGGTCCCAGACTGCTTCCTTTTCAAGCCCTCGAACGTGCCGGACTCTCCCGTCATCAACCGGGGCCTAACGACAGGCCTTGGTTTCGCATCCAGAGACAAGGATACCAAGCCCCGCTGCCTCCTGGGTCAGTCAACGACCCTCCTAACGTGTCTACTCCGCAACAAAGGCTCCATTTTGGGCAAGGGTGATCCCCTTCTTCTCGACACCGAACCCCCGATGCCACGCCTTGGCCGTGAAAACGGCTTCTTCAGATCCTTTGGTGACGGCGCCACAAACCCCCGCAATTTTGAAACTTATCCAGACTGCGAATTCATCTGCAGTGAAATCAAGATGGACTTCGGCACTTCGATGTCCATACCCAGGAAAGCCGAAAATCCTACCTTCGTGCTGTACGAAAACGACAGATGTTTACGGCTAAGCCTACGGGCGGCCTCCCAAGCTGACGTTCTCCATACCGCCATCAACGCTCTATGCGAGAAGCTGTCGTCCGATAAAACTTCTGATGAGCTAAAGAACTTACCGTCCCTAATTTCCCAGCTCTTCCAAAAAGCCAATTTCGCCACCTACCACGCCATAAACTGGGCGACAAGGGCACTGTTCAATAACACCCTCCTCCTTCGCGACATCGCCCTGTCGTCCGTAAACAACTTAAACGTCTCCACACGTCACCGTCTAAGAAACCAACCGATCCACGAGTCTGAGACTCTTTTTCGGGGACAAATCCTGACACTCGCTCCTCACCTCGACGTATCAAGGAAACCAAGACCACTGAAGCAAACTATCTCAAACCGTCCGTCTACGTGGAACAGGCAAGCCAACCCCCGCCCCGCCGACGACTGGCACAAAAAACACGGCACCGTTCTCTAGCCGCTCAGACGACACTGCCGCTCCCCAACGGCGTAACCAGCAGCCCTTTCATTCCGACGCTCCTCGCTCCCGCCGCAGCCAACGCTCCCAGCAGAAGCGTGCTGCTACCCCCGATCGAAGGAGCCATTTCTCATCACCCGGGGGTAAAAGAATACAACGAAAAAACCAACAATGACCCCTTGCACCTAGCTGGCCTCCCGGTCGTTGCCAGATTGCGCCATTTTCTCCCGGCCTGGGAAAAATTAACCACCAACCGAGAAATCCTGTCGATAATAAAACACGGCTTTCGCCCGACGTTCCTACTCCAACCGCCGCTGTCGCCATCGCCCCTTGGGACTTCTCGCCCCAAACGACAACTTCCCTGTCGCACGAAGTTTCGGAGTTGCTATGGAAGGATGCGGTGCGTCAACTCTCCAACCCAGGCCCGGGCTTCTACAGTTCGATCTTCACCCGGCCAAAGAAATCGGGAGGCCTACGTCTAATTTTCAATATGAAGCCCCTCAACAAGTTCATCCAAAACGGACATTTCAAGATGGAAACCCTAGAGTCCATCCGTCAATCGTTCACACAGGGCAACTGGTCAGTCACCATCGATCTGGAGGACGCCTACCTTCACATCCCCCTTCATCCAGCGATCACGCACTACTTTCGTTTCGTCTACAACCAAAAAATCTACGAATTCCGCTGCCTCCCCTTCGGCTTAAATGCAGCCCCAAGAATTTTCACCCTAGTCCTAAAACCAATCTTGGCAAATCTTCACCAGCATCAAATACAAGCCAATGCCTATCTCGACGACTGGGCCCTCAACAACCCAGACCCGTTA
Source organism: Lithobius niger (assembly GCA_023313725.1). Taxonomy (NCBI): domain Eukaryota; kingdom Metazoa; phylum Arthropoda; class Chilopoda; order Lithobiomorpha; family Lithobiidae; genus Lithobius; species Lithobius niger. Next base: position 59,885 of record JAHWFP010176993.1, read on the forward strand.
CAATTGGACCGCAACAAGGCCAGGACCATCAACTTGCTGAACAGCCTGGGATTCGGTGTAAACCTAGCAAAATCACGACTCCTCCCAGAACAAGTCTTCACGTTCTTCGGAGCTACATTCGACCTTCGATTGGCATCAATCTCCCCATCCCCCGAACGCATAGAAGATCTCCTAAAACACATCCGGCTCTTCCGCCTCCAACCGAAATTCTCCGCCCGGGAACTGAACTCCCTCATCGGGAAAATGGACGCAATGGGCAACCTGGTCCCGCACGGACGGTGGATGGTAAGACCATTCCACCACTACCGGATAGACAACCACTCAATCAACCAAAACATTCCAGACAGGCAAATCCCGTTCAACAAGGATTTCCCCTTCGAATCCCTCCTCTGGTGGTCCGACGTCACAAACCTGTCGAAATCCGTCCCTCTACAGGAACCACCACCCGACCACCGAATCTTCACGGATGCATCAAGCACTGGCTGGGGGGCACACCTAAACAACCAGGAAATCTCCGGCTTGTGGCCTGCCACCCTCAAAGACCACATCAACGGACTAGAGCTACGTGCAATCCTCCTAGCCCTCCCGCACTTCCTACTACTCATCAAAAACAAGGTCATACAGATCCAGGCCGACAACACAACAGCCCTGGCCTACATCAGGAGAGAAGGCGGGACGAGATCAAGATCACTCCACAACTTAATGTCGGAAATTTTCAACCTATGCATCCCACACAACATCACCCTCCTACCGCTTCACATCCCAGGCAACAGGAATGTGATTGCAGACTCGCTCTCACGCCAGAAGCCACCAGCAGGCGAATGGTGCCTCAAGAAATTCATCTGCGAATCTCTCTTCAACATATGGAACAAACCAATGCTGGATCTATTCGCCACGAGGCACAACGCCAGACTTCCCCACTACATCAGCCCGATCCCGGACAACTCAGCAGTAGCAGTGGATGCTCTCACGTTCCCATGGCACAACCTGTTCGCCTACCTATTTCCACCAGTACCTACTACCACAAGTACTTCGGAAAATCGAATCATGCCAGGGACTATTCATCCTAATAGCCCCCCTCTGGCCGTCTCCAGCCTGGTTCCCGCTCCTCCTAAACCTAGCAGTCGACACTCCAAGAAGCCTCCCTCTTCTACCAGATCTTCTGTCACAACAGAAAGGGACAAAACTACACCCAAACCTCCCACTCCTAAACTTACACGGGTCGCTACTATCATCAAACTCCTCAAAAAGGCTGGCATTCATCAAGAAGAGGCTGAACGCATCGCTTCCAAAGCAACCAGGGAATCAACAAACCGCATGTATGACAGCCACTGGTCTAAGTGGATTCATTGGTGTATCACAAAACGCACAAATCCACTCAACCCCTCTCTTCCCGAACTCCTAACCTTCTTTGGCGACCTATTCAATATCGACAAACTCAAAGGCTCCACCATCCTCGTCTATCGATCTGCATTAAACTCCGTCTTCAAAGCTGCCGGTCGCACTGCCCTTCTGGAAGACTACCGAATTTCTGACCTACTACGCTCATACGAAAACGAACGACCTACCACTAGACGTTCCGACACCGACTGGGACCTCTCCATCGTCTTACAATCACTAATGGAGAACCCCTATGAACCTATGCAAGACAGCTCACTCCACCTCATGACCCGTAAAACTGTCTTCCTCGTAACACTGGCATCAAGTCTAAGATGTTCCGAAATTCAAGCCCTCTCAGCAGACCCGGCATACTGCATCTTCAGCCCCAACTTCTCGTCAGTCACAGTCTTCCCAAGAGCATCTTTCAGAGCAAAAACTCAAAAACCATCCGAACCCTCGAAACCTATCACATTCCCTGCCCTCTCAAACCTCACAGGGAACGAACCGGATTGCCTCCTCTGCCCAGTCAGAGCTCTCCGCTTCTACCTAGCCCGGACCCAACACGAAGACATTCGGAGAGGCAGAAATCAACTCTTCCTTCCAGTGGATCCCCAAACTGGCGAAACAACAACCGTCATGGTGTCACGCTGGATCAAGAAAACAATCGAAGCGGCTTACGACAAGCACGGATTGAGTAAGAGCATGAGTATAGTGGCACACGAAGTACGTTAATCTCCACATCCTGGGCCCACCACAATGCCACACCAATCGACGAGATCTTAGCAGCAGCATCGTGGCGCCACCAATCTACCTTCACGTCCCACTACCTAAGGGACATGACGAAGGACGAATCCGGACTACACCGGCTGGGACCGATCGTCGCAGCCAGAACTGTGGTCAAGACCCCCTTAAGCACTCAGAACGAAGCAGAAGCAAGATCCAGGAGGAAGCAAGATCCACCCAGCTAGAAGCAAGACCCTCAACAACGGTCCTTTTCAGAGCCACCAATTCCCACGAAAGAGACCAAATACCTGCTTAGCTCAACCTGTTCTGAATAAAGTGCGAATTTTTCTCTTGCAGATAAAGAATTCATGGAGGAAAGCCTGCTTGCATCCCGGGGCGCTCTATCAGACAGTGCCCGCCACCAACTTTGACGAGGTCAACTGGTAATGCTAAAATTACCAGGTTAAGATGTTTTGGCAATAAAGAAGAACATTTTGCCGGCCCCCAGCCTGGCCGGCTAAAAATGGTTTCTTTTTGCCTAAAACATACTTAACCTTAACTCCCGCCCTGCCTCCCCTCTCGAGTCACCGCCTGACATATTGAGAGTAAAATGAATACCGATAGCGTGCGCGCTGTCGCTTTTATAAGGGAGGACCGCGCCGCGCATACGCGGTGGGATATGCAAGCAGGCGTCTACAAACCGGAAGAAACCTCCAGGGGAACATCACATTCGAGGAATGTAATGCTAAAATTACCAGGTTAAGTATGTTTTAGGCAAAAAGAAACCATTTTTAGCCGGCCAGGCTGGGGGCCGGCAGAATGTTCTTTTTAAAACGTATAAAACAGATGTTCTTCTATGACATGATTAAACTTAATTACTTAAAAAATATATATAAAGTTCCGCACGAAAAGACAAGAACGCAAAAAAAATTGGCTTAGAACACCTGCGTGGAGAAATCCATATGGTAAGAGCGGTGACAATTTTTTAATACCATTTGCTGTTAACCTGTTACCACAACAGCTGAGAAACCTAAGGCACATTACTCAAGTGAAACGAGAAATTAAACTTTGGACTATCAACAGCATCAATATTCTTGAATTTAATCTATACAAAAACAAGTATATATATATTTACAAAATAGGCATGAAATATTTTAAAGTAGTTACTGTATGATAATTATTTTTTATTTTTTTATTTTTTTTTAGTTCTTATATTGAAAAATGTATAGGTTTTGTGTAATATATATACAGATGTACTTCAACAGTTATGTAACTAACCACAACAAAAACCCATACAAACTCACTGAGTTTCGGGTTATTATGTCATCTAAGAGAATATCACTGACTGTGCTAATAAATTATTATTATTATTTTTTTTAATTTTTTTTTTTTAAATATGAACAAAACGATGCTTGTTTCTAGTTCGTTGCCTGCCATACATTACGGAATGCGACTACTTATTTCCGGATCCACTGTGTTGGTTCGTCTGCGTGTTCATATACTAGCGACAAAAAGAAGTTGATCCAGAAAGTATTACTGCTCGCATATAGGGGGGGTATTATATCAAAGCTAGAGGATTAAAGAAGGCCTACATCTTTAGATTGAATTCGGGCCTCCCTATGTATCAGTATCCAAATTTAACTTATATCGTTCAATATCAACACGGTTTCCACAATACTGTTAAAAGATAACACCATCCTTATCAGATCATTCAAATGATCGATACTGAAGTAGAGCACTTGTCTGACTATAGGGGCTGGTTTTACTCGGTTTTTTTTTTTCACCCGTATAGTTCCACGTGTGGGCCATTTGTGCTTCTCTGCGCATGCTCTCTTGAGCGAAATGCCGCCATATTGAAACCAACGGTTTATTTTAACGGATGGACTATACCCATCGCTAAATCTTCTGTTGCCTATTGAAGAAAAGCTCTCCAGAACGTAAAAAACGGTTGCATGCAGTTATAGTGTGCGCGACGTATCTTGAGTCCTGCACTTATTTTGTGATCGGCTACGTCTTCCTGGAGAAGGCGGCTTTAACCGACGGCCGCCATTGTTTTTTGTAACTACTTTGGATATCGACAAGGTACTCTGCTACCAAAAACATACAATCGATTATTTGTGTTGATTCTGGGGCGAACTCAAGATGGGCCGCGGCCACTATAAGTAGGTTACATCAAAAAGCCATAATGAGTGTTTAATCCTGATCTTTAATAAAGGTTTAGGAATTGATATTTTGCGTTTCGCTGTACCAAAGCCAAACCTTCAGAAGGGAGAATCAGAATCAGGACATAATAGTCTGTCGGTGACACCAAAGAGAGCTGCACTTTTTTATTGGAATGTGCCACTTTCTGACTCTGTGGCTTTATAGTTGATGCCAAACGACAACTTTCCGGAGAGGGAGCCACTTGAAAAGCCACGTAGAACACCAATATAGCAGCCATTAAAGATGGCGGCCAATTGGCGCACTACATTTTTTTTGTATCTTAGATTTAGAGTTAAATGTGTAGGGCGAAAGACGTTTTCTCTTTGCAAGAGCTTTCGAACAAAAAAAAAAGAATATCAAAATCGGACTAATACGAGCTGAGATACAAAAAAATTTAGTGCGCCAATATGGCCGCCTTCTTTAATGGCTGCCATTTTGGTGTTCTACGTAGATTTTCAAGTGGCTCCCTATATGGAAAGTTACTTTTTGGCATCAACTATAGCCAGAGAAAACGGCAGTTCCAATAAAAAAAAAAGTACAGCTTTTGGGCTTTTTTAGCCATGTACCCAACGTACTCTAAATTACGTCATTTACGAAGGAGAAATTTTTCTTATTTTGTACCATGGAGAAAAACATCCACCACGTTTAGAAAATGTATTATCTCGGTGTCGAGTAAGGTGCCGATACTGTGATTACTTCCGTATTTTAAAGCTGAGTCTTGTAGCTATTTATCATAAACTGAAAACCTTAATTTCTGTTAAATAAATACGGATGCAAAC